>JANKKB010028720.1:0-16348 GCA_026225775.1 Bursera palmeri | reverse complement strand
CCGGGTGCTTAAATCCCCAAAGCAATTCCAGAAAAGGTGTTCGCTGGATATTGCAGGCATGTTTGGCTCCAACTGAATCATCTGTTTCTTGATTAGAGTTCCTGACATTAATTGATTGAGAAGATAATTAAGTGATATATAAATAAAAAACTGATACTTAATTTATCTAATTTGAACTCTTAGTCCTACTGCGTGGACATTGACAGAAGGTATAATCTCTAGATCTCTTGCTCCCTTATATATGTATCATCATGTTTTAGATCTTTTATATAAAATTATACAAAGTTCATAATTTATGTTCAGGAAGTTAAAATGAAAATTAAGTTGATCTGCATTTCAACATAAACACTTAACCTAATTAGTAGGGTTAAAATTATTCATTATCCGTTTAATTAGGACAATCAGATGAGTTTATATATAATTTATATTAAAATCAAAATACAAAATTTTTTATATTCAAGCAAGACAAACATCTAGAGATTCTGTAAAGATATAGTAGTGCCTTACCATCATCGTCGATGATTCCATCGTCAAGCAACTTTGGGATATAGTAAAGCGTGGCTAGAGTTGTTGTTGATGCAGACCAAAAGGAAGCACTTTTAATATTCATTTTCTTTGCAATTTCAATAGCCCACCCCAAAGTAGAATCGGCAATAACACAAGTAATCTTTTCAGCTTCAACTTTGTTGTTTTCTCTTATGAGTTCCTCCAGCTTCCCAGGCATGACCTGATAAACAGCTGGAATTGACTTTTTAAAATCATTTCTATCTTCCCAGGGTTCCAATCCATCTGGGATGGATACCAGATGGATTCCATCCCCTATGTAGCTCTTTTCTTCCAATGCCTTGACAACCCGCCTGTGATTGTAGTCTGAGTTCACAAATGTGACTCTGAAGCCATGCATAACTAAGCATTGTGAGAGCTCTAGTAGAGGAATTACATGGCCTTGTGCTGGATAAGGTATTGCCAGAACGTGTGGACCTCTCATTTCTGCTCTTTAGTTTGCTCTCTCCTCAGAGAACCAAGCGCTGATATATATAAGAAAATATAGTTTCTAGAAATGTAATATATTTTTTGTTTTATATATAAAAACTTGGAGTTGGAGATGGAAAGTCGGTTACTTTCAGCTATGGACGATTTATTTGCTTCTTGTCTGCTCCATCTGAACTAATGACGTTCATTTTGGACCTCTTATTATTCCTGATCGGTGTTGTTTGTTTCATGCTTGCCCTGCACTCTTCTTGTCGTGAATCAGGATGCACTCATAATCACCCTTTATTGGTTATTATTTCAATAAGATTTAAATTTTTGTAAATGATAATTAATAAAAAACTAAAGGTAAATATTTTTAAAATATACGATTGTATTAACGATTTTTTTATCATAAATTTTATTTATATATTTATTATTAAATTCAGGTTTGTACTACTTTTTAGATAGATTTTTAACGGATAACCCTTTTTGGTCTCTGTTTTTGTTTTGGA
The DNA here is from genome assembly GCA_026225775.1 of Bursera palmeri. NCBI lineage: Eukaryota > Viridiplantae > Streptophyta > Magnoliopsida > Sapindales > Burseraceae > Bursera > Bursera palmeri. The sequence goes on along the minus strand of JANKKB010028720.1, from coordinate 14,864 downwards.
TTGAATTTATTATAAAATGTGTCCATATTGTAATCGTCTACCGGTCTTCATTTGAAAATACAAAAACACTTAATTAAGATATAATACCTCTAAATTGTCATTATAAAACATTTAATCGACTTAATTTATTTACCATTAAAGTTTCAGGTTATTATAACTTAAAAATTTGACTTTATTTTTTTATACTATTTGATAGTATTCATTTTTTCTAATCGAATAATAGAAATAATTGTTGAGTTGACATGAAAAAAAAATTATATTTTAACTTCTCTTTTTTACCTATGTCGTAAAAATAAATATGTAATAAAATTTTATTGAAAAATAATATGAATGATGATTAATTTATCTATTCCACCTAAACTTCTTTCACAAGGTTTGAGAGTGATATATAAGCTGTTCCATTTGTTTTTCATGGCCATTGTCTATGTTGAGTTGATGAAATCTAGCTAGAAGCATTTAATAACGAGTAATATTCATAGTTTCAAAAAATAAATACAAAACGAACGGAGACTACTAAAAATTGGCACAGTTGATGTGGTTAAAAGACGATTGATTGTAGCCGATGACAATATTCAGCTTTTTTTAATTGGTGGGCAGACCGGAACTGCAAAGCTAGGCTTAGTAAATATGCAGAGCTTGAGCTTGTTATTGCTGGCAGAAGAAGGGTCTGGAAACGAATATTCTAATTCGAAACAAATATTTTAATAATTTATTATAAAAGGGGCCTGTAAATCATAAATAACTAATAATGTAAGGGGAAGTTTACAATAAAAATAAGTTGTGAACTTGTTGAAAATCATACATTAATTTTGATAATCCCTCCTGTTTAAAATATACTTAGTAATCTTTTCAGTTTGATGAGCTTTACCTATTTTATATAATTTTTTAGGCTTATTGTCACATAAAATATATAAAATGTATTATTGCTTAATCGTTTACTTATCCGTATTGCTTTCTCTACTGTCTCTCTCTTTCTCTCATACTTCTTTTAAAACATTCTCATCGTAAAACACATACCGAAACATGTTTTTGTATCTTTTTATTATCTACCGAAAACACATAAAGAAAGTTTCATTTCATTTTGGTACAAAAATTATAAAAACAAAAACATAAAATTCACTATCAGATGGACAAGGTTCCACCATTCTAGATTAATTCATGAACTTGAATTAGATTTATGCATGGGAAATTCTTTTCAGCCCAATCTTTTGCCTCACGAAACCCCTATTTTTAATATCTTTTTCTTGGACAGTTTTATCGTTAAAAGAATAACCAAAGATTCCTAAATAAACCTTAAAAATCCTGCTACTTTTTATTTCTTTTAAACTTTTGATTCCAGGTTAAAAATTCTTTCGAAATATATTTATTCATTTTTCTTTTACTTATACCATTTTGAAGTGACGAAGAAACAAAACGTACAATGGGAAGAATCTGATATTGAGAATCACTTAAAATCTTTAACTTCGTGAAAGTTTGATAATATGATGTAATATGTTGTATATCGATTTTGCGAGAGCAATAGCACTTCGAAAATTTTAAAAGAAAACGTTCGCACTATCCCTAATTAGTAGGGCAAAACCTTTGCAATTGATGAGAAAATTGAGTTAAGTAATGATAAAATTCTGAATCACCTATCCTATTCTTCACTGATGTCTCATATAAACTGATTTCTTAACTTTGGCCACTCAAAGATTCACATTATCGAAATTTATCCTCTTTTCTCCCTCTTCTAACATCACTCATGGTTCACTTTTAAAACAAGTTCCTAGAATCTGTAGCCAATTCTAATGCAACCAGTAGACTTCTTGTGATTTTTCCTAAGCTGATAGAATAAAAAAAAATAAATTTGGGGGAAACAAATACCAACTCAAGAAGAATACAAAGTATTTGTAATTTTACATAAAAAGAGTTTATAAAAGTAAGGTTGATATTAAGGAATTAAATGGGGTTTAAAAAGAACATTAGATAATTTTTAAAATTTTAATTATATGTATACTTTAAACTGGGGTTTAACGAGATAAGAAGTGGGGGCTGAATAAAATTTTCGTAGATTTGATTGAGATAGGAGGACAACCGTAAAGTTTAGCATTTCCCTACAAATTTCCTTAAGTTTTAATAATTAAAAAAAAAAAAAAACCTGAAAACTTTACTTCTCTCCACTTTTCAAGCCCTCCTTATCCACCTCCATCTCATCCTCCTCTACTTATCAAACAAACGAGAGAGATGGAGTCATCACCAATGAATTAATTGTGGCATTGATCAACTTAATTTCAGTTTAGAATATCAATCGTAACTTGTGTTAGGAAAAGGTGAGACACCTTTTTTGTGGAAGACAAAAAAGGAAGAAAGGTTACAAAAAAGGACAGAAGAGAATTTGGTGTATTAAATATTAGACAAAAAAGGACAAAAGAGAATTTGGTGGATTATTGACAAAAGGAAGAAAACTACAAAAAAGAATTCGGTGGATTGTTGGCAAAGAAAGAAAAATACAAAAGGTGGCAAAAAATTGTTGAAAATTGAAAAAACGTGTGAACCTCACTATTTTGAACACGGAGAAGCTCTCCTATAAATAGAGAGCTTCTCCTCTCATTTTATATATCTCTTTCGTATTCATTTCTTATTTTCTCTTTGAGGTCTAATAAAATCCTTTTTTTTTTTTGTCCCGTGGAGGTTTCCTTCAATCAAAAGAAGGTTTTACCACATAAATCTTTTGTTCATTGTTTATTATTTATTGTGTTGTTTCTATTTCAAATTTATGCTGCGTGAGTCTATTTCATAACAACCTGTTTTTCAATACCACGAAAAAAAAGTTTCCCAAACAAGAAGCTCTAAATTAAAAAATATAAAAAATAAGGGAAGGAAAGGGCGAAGAGAGAAGAAGCATAGAAGAAGAGAGATTGTATAGAGTGAGTGATTGGATGAGAGTGAATAATTATTTTTATTTATTAATTTATGATGGATATAAAAATAAAAACAATACTCTCATCTAGGTAAGTTTCAGACAACCTTGTTAAAAAGTGAAACCTTCATTGCAAGTTTCTCAAATATAGCGAGGTTAGTGAGAAATGCCAAGCCTCTAACTAGTGCACTTGGGCAATTGCAGTCCACACAAACACTCTGGATCATCATGTCATGTCCGAAACTTAAAGCCCACCCACTCCTAGTTTTATTATTAGGCACTACAGTAAGGAAGCCGATCTCACTGATAGAGTCCAAACTAACCAAAGTTGCGATTGCTTAAGCACTCTTTGTACTAGTTTTTATGCCTTGATCCACTCAACCAAATTCCTTAACATCTTGTTAGAGTGACCACCTTCTTTTACACTATTCAAGGCAATTTCCTTGAGTTCCAAAGCCCGTCCCTTAAAATTCTCATCACCAAGCACTTGGTCCACCTTGTTCTTAATTTCTTCTCGTGTGATTCTACCTCTTTCGTTTCTGTCAAACCTGAGTCCTACCTTCCAAATGTCACAAATGTAACTCTCATCAAGGAAATGGTCGCCAAAGTATGGCCAACATAAGAAGGGAACCCCATTGCTTATGCCTTCCAAGGTGGAATTCCAACCACAGTGACTAAAGAAGCACCCAATGGAAGGGTGACTGAGAACCTTCTGTTGAGGTGCCCATCCCACCATACGGCCACGATTGGCTATTCTGTCTACAAATGCTTTAGGGAAGGCATTATTTGCATCATCTGTAATATCTGGCCTCACGACCCACAGGAATGGCCTGTTTGAGAGTTCAAGTCCCAGGGCCAATTCATGGAATTGGTTCTTATCCAAAACTGTGAAGCTGCCAAATGCAACATAAATGACTGACTGTGGTAGCTGCTGATCAAGCCATTTCAAACAGGTTGAGTCTTCCGGCCAGAAATATCCTGCTGAATGTCCAAGGCGGCTGCCTGCCAAAAGTGGTCCTATTGGAAGAGCTTCTGGAATCGAGGCGAATGCAGCAGGTTCAAGGTCATATGCTGAGTTGCAAATCAGATAGTCTGCCAGTTTCATAGCCTCTTGGTTCTCGACCGAAATTTCAAAAACTATTTTCTGGGTGCTTAAGTCCCCAATGCAATTCCAGAAAAGGTGTTCGCTGGATATTGCAGGCATGTTTGGCTCCATCTGAATCATCTGTTTCTTGATTGGAGTTCCTAAGATTAATTGATTGAGATAATTAAGTGATAAATAAATAAATAACTGATATTTAATTTTAGCTAATTTGAACTCTTAGTTCTACCGCGTGGACATTGACAGATGGTATACTCTCTAGATCTCTTGCTCTCTTATATATGTATCATCATGTATTACATCTTTCATATAAAATTATACAAAGTTTATAATTTATGTTCAGGTAGTTAAAATGAAAATTAAATTTATCTGCAATTTTACATAAACACCTAACCTAGTTAGTAGGGTTAAAATTAATTATTATCAGTTTAATTAGGACAGTCAGATGAGTTTATATATAATTTATATTAAAATCAAGATCCAAAATTTTTTTATTCAAGCAAGACAAACATCTAGAGATTCTCTAAAGAAATAGTAGTGCCTTACCATCATTGTTGATGATTCCATCGTCAAGCAACTTTGGGATATAGTATAGGGTGGCTAGAGTTGTTGTTGATGCTGGCCAAAAGGAAGCATTTTTAATATTCATCTTCTCTGCAATTTGAATAGCCCACCCCAAATTAGAATCAGCAATAACACAAGTAATCTTTTCAGCTTCAACTTTGTTGATTTCTTTTATGAGTTCCTCCAGCTTCTCAGGCATGACCTGATAAACTGCTGGAATTAACTTTTTAAAATCATTTCTATCTTCCCAGGGTTCCAATCCATCTGGGATGGATACCAGATGGATTCCATCCCCTATGTAGCTCTTTTCTTCTAATGCCTTCGAAACCCGCTTATGATTGTAGTCTGAGTTCACAAACGTGACTCTGAAGCCATGCATAACAAAGGATTGTGAAAGCTCTAGTAGAGGAATTACATGGCCTTGTGCTGGAAAAGGTATTGCCAGAACGTGTGGAACTCTCATTTCTGCTCTCGAGTTTGCTCTCTCCTCAGAGATCCAGGCGCTAATATATATAAGAAAAACTAGTTTCTCGAAATATAATATATTTTTTGTTTTATAGGACTTGGAGTTAGGAATTGGAGTTGGAGATGGAAAGTTGGTTGCTTTCAGCTATGGACGATTTATTTGCTTTTTGTCTGCTTTGCCTGAACTAATGACGTTCATTTTGGAAAATATAGCTTCTACAAATATAATTCCTTTTATTTTTATAAGGCTTGGAGTTGGAGATAGAGAGATGACAAGTTTGGCAACTATCGGTTACCAATATTCTTCGTGTGACCTAATTAATGACCTCCATTTTGGCCCTCGTATCATATTCAGGTCTGTGTCGTTTGTTTCATGTTTGCAAGTTTTTGTCGCTCAATGAGGATCCTCTCGCTACCACCAATTTTTATCAACACAAACGTATGTAGTGTTAGGAAATGAGAAATTTTGCATATTTAAGTCCAATCATCAACAGATGTGAAAACATTCATGCAAAGTTCTATTTTATGATTTTGCAGTTAAGAGATAAATAATCGGATATCTTTATTTTTGAATCACAATGATCATAAGTATTTCATTCTGACACAAGTATTTTTGAATTCAACGTATCTTTCGATTAAATTAATTTGTTTATTTTTTTAATGAAAACATATGTTATGTGATCATGTATTTCGTATAGCAACAATTATACATATCTAATTAAATTAATTAACTTAACTTATACAATTTGATGTGAGACAGAATCAATGAATAGTAGTTTTATCGCCTCAATTGTTGAAAAAAAATCTTTAATTTTTTTTTCATTTTACCGGTTTAATGAATTTGTATCATGTCATATTAGATGAGGTAGGTAGTATAAATTGGTTGTATATGTAGTATTACTTTTAATAAGTGTGGTTGATTGGGCAATTTACTTATGTGGTTGTCTTGTGGGGTTAAGAAAACTTTTGTTTAATGATTTGTTGATGAAGACCAAAAGCCAGCACTTTTAATATTAAATTTCTCCGCTAATTCAACAAGAGTAATCTTCTCAGCTTCTACTTTGTTGATTTCTTTAATGAGTTCCCTCGAGCTTCCCAGGCATAACATGGAAATTTGCCTAATTGACTTCATCAAATAGTTTATGGCTTCCCAGGGTTCCTGTCCATCGGGGATGGATGCCAGATGGATTTGATCCCCCTGCGTAGCTCTTTTCTTCTAATGCTTTGACAATTCGCTTGTGATTGTGGCTGAGTTAACAAATGTGACTCTGAAGCCGAACTGAACTAAGCATTGTGAAAGCTCTAGTAATGGAATTACATGGCCTTGCGTTGGCTAAGGTATTGCCAGAATATGAGGACTTGGACTACTCATTTCTGAGTCTACCTTCCTCGGTGATTTCGTTGTTAATTTTATAGGGCAATAATTTACGTGCCACTGATAACGAGTTTACCGTATTTACCCCGGACGAAACTCTCTTCCTTTACCACCCAGTTTGGTGTGATTCGAATTACTAGATTTGTGAGAATATCTTGAGAGACTTTCATTGTCCCACAGTTCCAATATTGTGTACAAGATGTTAAGTTTTAAATCTTTCTATATATTTAAAAGTTCAGGATTTTGAGTTTGCAACAAGGCCTTGATGAAGCTTTCTTATTCGAGACTATAATGCCCGAAGGTACGTGAGAACATGGGAATGGTTGGATTATTGATGGCTTTGCTATGATCATAAAATTTAATTGTTGACAAAAAACATGTATTGGTAAGTTAAAAGAGATGATGATATACTTGAAGGTTGATACACATTACACTCTCAATCATCGTGTCATATCCTAAACTTAGCGTCCCACCCCTCTATTGGGTTTTTTATTGCGCAACTGCAGTAAGCCAATCTCCCTAATGAAGTTGCCATTGCTTAGGCACTTTGTACGAGCTCTTAAGCCTTGACACATTCAACGAAATTCCTAAACATCTTATTAGAATGAACACCTTCTCTTACACTAATCAAGGCAATTTCCTTGAGTTCAAAAGCCACACACTGAATACCATTCCTTCCCAAACACAAACAAAATAAATTGAATTCCTCGAAGTTGGTATGAGGAGAATCAATTAATCCTTAGATTTCTGCAATGAAACAAGAGATTTAACCAAAATATGCAATCCCTTTCGGGACTTGCAGTAGCTAATATGATACCTATGATTTTATCCATTCAGTGAAATCCTTTAAATTGTCGTAGGAGATCCCACTTTCTTTAATGCTACTCAATACCTTTTCCTTGACATCCAAAGCCCTTGCTTTATACTTTTCATTGCCTACAAGTTCCTCCACTTTGTTCCTAACTTCTTCTCTTGTAATTTTCCCTCTCTTGTCTCCGTTTAACCTTAATCCGGTCTTCCAGATATCACAAATGTAGCTTGTGTTATGGAACTGGTCAACAATGTAAGGCCAGCACAAGAAAGGGACACCACTGCTTATACCTTCCATGGTGGAGTTCCAACCACAGTGATTCACAAAGCAAGCAATGGAAGGATGATCCAGGATCTTTTGTTGAGGTGCCCAATTAACTATCCACCCTCGGGAACTGATTCTATCTTGAAATCCTTTTGGGTAGGCATCATCTATTCCTTGAGTAATTCCAGGGCGCACAACCCATAGGAAAGGTCTGTTGCAGAGTTCAAGCCCCATGGCCAGTTCATGGAATTCAGTCTGACGTAAAAAAGTTGAACTGCCTAATGCAACATATATGACTGATTGAGGTGGCTGTTGATCAAGCCATTTCAAACAAGTTGAGTCCTCTGGCCAGAAGCTTCCTGCTGTGTTGCCGGGCTGGTTGCTAGCAAACAGAGGGCCTATTGGTAGGATCTGTGGAAACATGGTAAATGCTGCAGGCTCAAGGTCATAAGTTGAGTTACAAAGGACCCAGTCTGTCCCCTCCATTGCTTTGTTGTTAACAAAAATATTATCAAAAATAATTTTCTGCAACTTCTTGTTTCCAATACAAGTCCATACGAAATCTTCTGTGTTCATGGCAGGCATGGTTGGCGATAACTTGATCATCTGCTTGTTAGTGGGATTTCCTGCAAAGGAAATTAAAATGGCACATCTACCACATAAAAAATTTTCTTCAAGGACAAATAAATTGACTGAGTAACTTAAGGTACTACCAACAAAAATTTTATGATAACTGAGTGTATATTTTTGCGTACATATGCACATCAGATACAGATAATTGCTATGAATATTTGGATTTAATGGCAGAGTAAATCATACTTTCCTATACTCGATTGCTTATAGAATCCAGCTGCTGCATCATTACTTTTATGATTAAACTATATTTAATTATAATATCACCATCATCTTCATCATCATCGTAACAGCTTTCTTCTTTCGTTTATCACTAGTTTCTCCTTACTTTTAGCATATCAAGGGATTTTTACTGTTTCAATTGTACCAAATTATTTTCAGAATTTCTTCTTTTGGTTACTATCATGTGGGATTACAACCTGTGTTACTTTTACACTTCTATGCATGCTACTTTTACCCCAAGCAAATATCAGAGTAGTGAAGCTTCATCTTCTGGTAGTAAATTGAATGAAACAAGAAAAAAAAAAGAAACTTTTTGTGGACAGTGTTAGTGATGAAGGATCTCACCATCTTGATCTATTATTCCATCATCAATCAGCTTCTGGATGCTAAATGCCAAGACCAACAGTGTGGCAGAGTTAGGACAGAAGGCAGCTCGCCTGATTCCCTTCTTCTCAGCAATTTCCAGGGCCCATCCAATGTTGTAATCTGCTATGACACAAGTGATCTTTTCATCATCCGATTCATTAATTTGTTCAATGAGCTCCTCCACTTTCAGTGGCATAACGTGATAGATTTTTGCCATTACTTTCTCTGGTTGATTTCTTTCCTCGGGGGATTCCAACCCATCTGAAACTGAGACAAGATGAATCTGATTCTTCTTACCTTCCTCCATATCTGATGCATTCATGATCCGCTTATGATTATATTCTGAATTTACGAAGGTTATCCTGAGCCCTTGTTTCACTAGATATTGTGAAAGTTTCATCAGAGCAATTACATGCCCTTGCTCTGGATAAGGAATAACCAGAACATGTGGACTTCCCATTCTAGTTCTTTGTTTGTAACTGAAATTATTAATTGCTCTTCAATCAATTTTATCGAGAGTCATGTCATTTATGCTACAAGTGCAAAGTAGGGAAAAAGCACCACTCACCATAGTCTTCTGCTATTGGCTAAATGTTTCTTTAACTTTTAACATAACTTATGGTCTTATTCTGTTCACTCACTGTTATCTTACCTTACTTTCCTCAAATCATGGGTTATCCGCATTGAATTCTTTGGTTCTCTCACTCTTACTTTCTTTGTAAGCAGTTGTTATTATATAACACTAAAGCAAGGGCTGAGCTGTTGATGCCTTATTGGCTGTCATGGGGCTTGGCCATGACTCATCCTTGTGAGATATTCCTCATTCGGATATACATAAAATGGTTCATCATTACACTTGAATAGACCCTTTTATCATTCGTTGGTTCTGCACAAGCACCTACGCTAGTGCTCTTTTTTTATAATTGTATTTTGGGCACAACATTTGACAAAGATTTTCCTTAATCAAAGCATCTTGCTTTTGCACTTTGGTTGTATTAAATTAAGTACAAATTGCTTTTCTTCATGTAATCACCATTTCGAATTCTCTCTAGAGAGGAATTTCTTTAATCGAGAAATTTTATGTGGTAGTTTAAATGTAAAAGTAATTAAAAGATAAATAGAATTGATCAAAAAACCTTTTTAAACCCTGATTATACGGGATTGAAAGTTAACAATGAGAATGAACAATGACATATATACTTAAAAGAAAGTGGATTATTGGATCAATAACACAATTATGTTCTGTAGTATAACAAGTTCTCTCATTGATTATATAATTTCTATTAGGTAGGTAAAGCACTCAATCTACAAATATATACTTGGCCACTGATATTTCTAACCAGGCAGCAAAAGTTTTTCGCATTTGTGTCTTCAGCCAATGTTTGAGGAGTTTGGATCTTGTGTTGTATTAATCGAAATTACCTACTTATGCCTTCAACCATTCAACAAAATGTTTGATATTGTTGTGGGATCTCCCTCCATCTTTGATGCTATTCATCACCCTTTCCTTAAGATCCAGAGCATTTGCTTTATAATTTTCCATCGTCCAGCAGTTCCTCCACTTTACTTCTTTAATTTCTTCTCTTGTAACTATCCCTCTTTCATCTCTGTTGAACCCCAATCTAACCTTCCAAACATCGCATATGTAGCTCTCATTGTGCATCTGGTCACCAAAGTAAGGCCAGCACAGGAAAGGGATCCCATTGCTTACACCTTCCATGGTGGAGTTCCATCCACAGTGGCTTATAAAGCAAGCAATGGAAGGATGTTCCAGGACCTCCAGTTGAGGTGCCCAACTAACTGTATGCCCACGAGTGCCCACTCTTTCTTCAAGTCCTTGCAAGTAAGCATCATTCATTTCATGGGCGCACAACCCAGAGGAATGGTCTGTTGGAGAGTTAAAGCCCCATCGCCAATTCTTGGAATTCAGTTTCATCAAAAATAGTTGTGCTGCCAAATGCAATGCACATGACTGATTGTGGTGGTTGTTGATCAAGCCATTTCAAACAATTCAAGTATTCTGGCCAGAGGCTTCCTGTTGAAACCCCTAATGGGTTACTTGCCAAAAGTGGTCCTATATGTATGACATCAGGATCAAAGTTAAATGCGGCAGGCTCAAGGTCATATGCTGAATTGCAGAGCAGCCAGTCAGCCAATTTTAGTACAGATTCGATTTTACGAACTGCATATTCAAACATCATTTTCTGCACTGTTATGTTCCCTACGAAAGTCCACCCCAAGTGTTCTGTCCACATGGCAGGCAGGGTTGGTGACAACTGAATCATCTTTTTCTTTTTTAAAATTCCTGCAAAAGAAAATCTCTATGGAAATTAAGCAGGGGCACTGTCAACTGTTAATATCTTTTCTTTTTGTTATAAATTACTCTTACTACTATAGTTCTTGTGAACACATTACAAGCAAATAAATTCATGTAGAGTGGAATGGAGGAAAAATTTTCATGTACTAGACTCCGATTAATTTGAAATTGGAAGTTTGACGGAGCTGATCTGAATTAATTGAGACGGATTAACATGTAAAGCATTTAACTTCAATTTATAAGCTTTAAGTATCAGTTTTGATTCATATTTCACTATAGTATGATTGTCTAAATAACTTCTAAATATTCAGGAAATTCGTATAACTTACCAGAGTTAGTGGTAGATGATCTTACCATCATTTTCAATAATTCCCTCACCAATCAACTTTTGGATGCTAGATCTTAAGGCAAACAGGGTGGCTCCTGTAGTACAGAAGGCAGCTCTCCTGATTTCCTTCTCGGCTGCAATTTCGATACCCCATAGAAGAATGTGATCTGATATAACACAAGTGATTTTATCACTGTCTGATTCATTAATTTGTTCAATGAGTTCCTCAACTTTCCTCGGCATAATGCCGAAGACTGCTTCGATATGCTTCTCTGGTTGATTCTTAATCTCCTAAGATTCCAGTCCTAGAGGTACTGAAACAAGATTGATTTGGTTCCCAACACCACCCTTGGCTGCCAGTGCATCCATAACACGCTTATGAATATCCTCTGTATTTACAAATGTAATTTTAATGCCATGTTTGACTAAGCACTGCGAGAGCTCCATTAAAGGAATTACATGACCTTGCGCTGGATATGGGATGACCAAAACATTTGGACTTCCCATATTAAATCTGTTGTCACTTCTACAATTAGAATGATATGAAAGAGTATGCTGTCACTTGGAATTTGATTCAGGAAGCTATAGAGGAAGAAGAGTTTTTAACTACAGATTTTTACATGACTTTTTTTTTTTTTTTCTATAATATTTCCATTTGACCAAAGCATAATGGACTTGTATTGAGATCTTGATCATTGTGTCCATCGAAATGTGTCTCCAGTGTCCTTATGCTTTTGTCTTTGATTAATGTTTACGATGGTGTCTGTGTAACTGCTTTTCATCTTGCTTTTGTCAGGACTTCACAATATTTATACTTAAGAAATTGATGGACTTGTCTGAGTGGAAGTGTTTCTTAGCTTTTCTTATAGAACTTCATCAGTAACTCTTATGTAATGGCCGTGGTCCCCCAAAGGCCACCACCAACCAGCCAGCTTTAAATTTTAATTTACTAGGTTCAGAGAAGAAAAGCAGCAACTTTGAGATGTGGGCAGCTCGTGACCAGGTGCCTGAATCTTAGTTCTGATTGTAAATCATCCTTTTATTATATAATTAATTATAAAGAATTGTTGAGTTGATATTGGGAATAATTATATTCGATTTTAATTCTTTAAACAATTAGATCAAAAGAGACAATGATTAAAAATATTTGTCCACTAATTATGTTTCAAAAGCGCCGTACTTCTTTTGACCAAGTACTAATATCATAAGCATCTATGCTGCATATGATTCCAAGAAGCAGCAGCTGCTGAGGGTTAATAGGCGCAGCTGAGCTGCTTGAGTTGGTTCACAATTGAAATATAAACGTTAGAGAAAATAACATTGCCTCGTGCATTCCTAACATTACATGAGGCTGTCTTCCTGCTTGGAGAGGCTAGTCCATTTGTTATTTCTAAACGGCTAAAAGAACATAAATGTAACTAGGAGGATTTACTACTTGATATGCATGAGAGACACTGCTACAAAGCAACGACTGCAGCAGCTCCTTGGAATTAATTCTAATGTATTTCATCTCTGCATATACATAAAACATGTAATTGACTGTCAGATTACTCTCATTCCTAGCCATGGTCCCATGGACGCGATGATATTCTGAAAATCTGCTTTCATGAATACTTCTATACACATCGTTAAGTATTGAAATGATAACACAAATCACAAATTTAAGGCACATTTATTTACTTGATGAATGGCAGAATCTCAGAGTAAAGAACTTGCATACTTTGGATTAGATCAAACCTTAGGTTTAATTAATAACAAAAATAACAAAAAATAATCAAATCTAAGGGGCTGTTTTGAAATATAATAGGTTTTTTTAATATTTGTCTAACCAAACCCATGACCAACGAAATTAAATATTGATTACAAAAAAGCCTTTACAGGCAATCGTCTATCAAACCATAAAGATCCTTACCATACAAATGATGAAAGTCCATTGGATTGTATGGGCCCTTCCAGATTGAACAATCCGCTAGTTGACCTATCGATTATCTCGTGTCTAAACAACAAAAAAAAAAAAAAAAATTAGGGTTAAACTATTTCTCAAAAAATTTCCTAAATTTAATTATTTTCATATTTATCCCAATTAATAATTCAACCTAATCTTTGTTCTCTGGCTTTCTATTTTTGTTGCTGTATAGAACATGGTGAGTAGCTTCTCAATGTCTTTTACTGCACGCTGAAGTTAATTAGGTAAGTAATCCGATTATCGGCAGGTTACTCAGGGCAAGCTACTTGGAGCCGTTACATTTTTGATTCTATAAGAGCTAGATTAACCAGTCAATTAGTAAAAGTTGATAACTTTATCAATTAATCTGATACCAGTTTTCTGAGACAATCTGACTCTTAACCACACATTATGATACTAACCACATACTCTACACGTTATGTGGAGAGGTATAGTTCAAGTGTTAAGTGAACTCACTTATTGCCTTTATCCATTCAACAAAATTCCTAAAATTTCTGTTGGAGCCACCGCCTTCTTTGATGCTATTCATGACAATTTCCTTGAGGTTCAAAGCATTTGTTTTGCAGTTTCCGTTCTCCAACAGCTGATCAACCTTATTCTTAATTTCTTCTCGTTTGACGATCCCTATTTCATCTCGAGTAAATACCAATCCAACTTTCCAAAGATCACAAATGTAGCTTTGGTTGAGGAACTGGTCTGCAAAGTAAGGCCAGCATAAGAAAGGGATCCCATTGCTTACACCTTCCATGGTGGAGTTCCATCCACAGTGGCTCAGGAAGCAGGCAATAGAAGGATGTCCCAGTACCTTCTGCTGAGGTGCCCAACTAACTATGCGGCCACGAGTGGCGACTCTGTCTTTATATCCTTTGGGATATGCATCATTTATATTAACTGTTATATCAGGACGGACAACCCAGAGAAATGGTCTGTTGGAGAGCTCAAGCCCAATAGCCAATTCCTGGAATTGGGTTTGGTCAAAAACATTAGAACTGCCAAATGCAACATATATAACTGACTGTGGTGGTTGTTGGTCAAGCCATTCCAAAACAAGTTACATCTGCCAGCCAGAAGTTTCCTGCAGTGTCCTCAAGCCGATTGCAGGCCAAAAGTGGGCTTATTGGTATGATGTTTGGATCCATGTTGAATGCTGCAGGCCCGAGGTCATAAGTTGAATTGTAGAGGACCCAATCTGTCAATCTTTTTGATCTGTTGCTTCTCACCATTTCTCCAAAAAAAAAATTTGGCCTTTTTCTTGTCTATAAGACGGGCCCACCAAAGATGTTCTGTGCTCATGGCAGGCAAAGTTGGTGACAACCGAAGTATCCGTTTCTTAATTGGAGTTCTTACAAAACAGAATGATATAAATGGCACTCACACAATCAACTTTTAACATCTACTTAAGAGTTCTTCTATAAGACCAAACCAATTAATATTATCTGTAAAACCCAAAATCTAGGAATTTTTGAAGGTTTCAGAATCCTATGTTGTCTTGTTGGAGATGATACTGGTAGCTGGATTATATATGTAAAACCCATTTGCAAATAGTACCCCA
>JANKKB010028719.1:0-16339 GCA_026225775.1 Bursera palmeri | reverse complement strand
AAAAATTATTTGGTTTGTTAGCTCATTTAATTGCACAAAGGAAAGGGAAAAAGATTTGATCCGCAATTGTTACTTTGGTAATTATACTAAAGTACATCTCTTTGGTATAATAATCACTAAAGTAACAATTTCGGATCAAATCTTTTTCCCTTTCCTTTGTGCAATTAAATGAGCTAGCAAACCAAATAATTTTTAAATATCAAACACAATAAAGAAATTTCAGCCATCATCCACAAAAATAATAACACCAAATTTTTAACGTGGAAAACCTTTAAATGAGAAAAACTACAAGAACCGTAGTTCTATATCAAAACTCTACTATTTTTAGACTAATGGGTACACAAATTTCAGCTCCAATACACCAATAAAGGTATTCAATATCAACAATACATCATCAAGATAACACTATCTCCGTATAACAACATAATCTCATCATCAATTGATGAAATCCATACTTAAATGTGACAAAAATTAAGTTTATTGTTTTAATAATGTATATGCTAGATCTCACAAATAAGAGAGAAAATAAAAAATCAAACCGGTAGATGTGTAGAGGAGGATGCTAGGAATCTCCACTCTAAATTTGAGCTAAATCGGAGTTGATTTGACTATTTGATCTTAAGGTAGAAGATTAGAATCCTTAAACCCTAATTTTCTTTCCCTCTCGGCTTGCTCTCTGCCTCTCTTTGTTTTTCTTTGACTAAATGAATAATTAACCAAAAAAGAAAGCTGCCACTTGACTTTAAGATTTTGGTCAATTTCATTTCAACCCTCATGTGTTAATTATAACAATCCCATTACTCTAAATTTTAACTTCTTTCACCCTTACGATGAAGGATAACCCAACATGATGTTCTCTGACAGCGTTTAATAAAACTGATATCTTATGTATTTTTTAGCTTAAACTCTATCGTCTAGGATATTAGAAATTTTAGCTGCTAAGGTGATGACTTGATAGAATCTTTAGGTAGCTCTAGAAAGAAAGAAGAGCCTTGTCATGAAACAATAAGCATGATCTAATAGTGGTATGGAAATTACTTGTGTGTGGTTCCTAGTTCCTGTAATAGAAATAGAGTGCCTGGACATGAGATAGAAAATGTACTTAAGCTCAAGAAAGCCACTCATCTCGATTGCCCCACAGAATGAGACTTCACCATCGCCCTGAGAGAAGTGCATATCACCGGTGCTAAGATTGGCTCCTTCTACAAATACTGGAAGGTACATTTTTGAACCCCTGCTGAGATTTTTTATGTCACAGTCTCCTCCGTTCTCTCTTCCTGGAATTGTCCGTGCAGCCTAACTGGCAATCCTTTCCCATTCAGGTGTGCCTTCCTGGATCTATTCATGTCCATCACATGTTAGAACTATTAATTTCTGGTATCATATAGCAGAGTTTTTTGTTTTATCTATCTGCCATGGCTTTTTAGAATATATGAATTAGATATGATCATGTGGGAATTAAACTAGTAATTCATTCCGAGTACTACAAACGTCGCGGTAAAACCCCATTCATCTCCCGGAATAGGGCCCAGGTTCAGTATTTCTACAGCAAGAAGATCTCCTGGCTTCGCTGCAACTCCATCCTCATCCACAACTTTGATCGGTCCACTCAGATAATGCACCTGGGTCAGAAAATTGACAAACAATAATCCTAAATAGAAAACCAACTTATATAATCACTCTGATACAACTTGATGCTGTATAATATTATTAGAAACCACAAAATTGAACATTTAATTTTAAAGGCCTTCATAAATCTTGAAACAACTTCGAAAGTCTGTGAAATACATTCATAATTAAATATTCATGAATTTCCTAGTTTAATATAATAAATTATATATATGTTATCTGGTTAGATAAATCCTAAATATCTATAAATAGGCTTATATTCAAATATCTATATCGAAAGAAAAATATTTCCCAAGTAAGAGAATGTATATTATAAGATTTATGTTATTTATAGCTCTCACCCTTCTCATCTCCTCATAAAATATTATTACTCTACAAATTCCAAACTGTTGGTAAATTCAGTAAAGATGTCCCTATAATTTGTATGTTTAAGAAACTAGGGTGTTCTAATCAATTGAGTGTTATCAATTCAGCAAGAGACCTTATATATGGGAGTACCATTCCTCTCTAAGTATGTGATACCAGTATTAAAAATTTTAAGCACTTAAACAAGTTTCTAAACAAGAGCTAAAAAGTGTTTTATTTTAAGAAGAATATAGTGATGATACTTACTGTGGTTGGGTCAATGGTTGTTACATCTAATACGGAATCATTTCTTTGATGGCACCACCACCCGGGTCTACCGTCTCTACTCTAAACACTTCACCAACTTTAACCTCAGCAATTGGAGGTATATCAGGAAGCCAACGATTGTGAAGGGCTAGCTTTTGCTGCCATGGCTTCTTCTTCAAATCTGTTGGCACTACTACTCTTGGAGTTGGAGGAGCCATGGATKAAGCAACAAAGATTTAGAGAGTTGACAATATTTGTTATATTACTTGTTTAATTATTACATAGGAGGCTAATTAACAAAATAATTGGATCAATTATAAGAATGAGGTTGACGGTCATAGTAGAAGAGATTGGCACTAACCATTAATTCCTCAACTAACCGGCGGCGTAGTAAATAATAATTATTATTATGCTAAATTTCTTAATGGGATCAACAGTAGAGGACAAATACAATTTACTTAATTTTTTATTTAGGCCGACCCATCAGGGCTGTTGGGTTGGACCAAACCCGACCCATGCCCACTTAGTGGGGACTGTGGGGTTGGTGCCCTCCTCAAATCAACTCTTTCCTGTCAACTCCTGGGCTACTTCACTTTCAACTACAAAATAAAAAGAGGTTAGAGAGCAAAAAACCGATCTGTCACCACAATTGCACTCCGAAGCTTAAGTGAATGAAGTTGACTTGGCTATTGAAAACATATTGTCGAATAACTCCCTAATTAATAAGAAATGTGTTTAGCTTTAGCTCAGGAGAACGATGAAAGAAAGCTCTTTATCTAATTTTTTGTGTAAAAAGATAGAATTAATATTCTTACTATAAAATTAATTTAGAGATTAAGGTTGTATGCTTTTTCTCCTCCATCCTACATTTGATACTCCTTTCAAGACCACCACTATACTAAAGTATGGATGTTAAAGTGAGATTCCATTTATTCGCGGCTAAGGCATGCTCTTTTGGCCCATTTTTAGAATTAATTAAACTATCATTTTCTTTTTTCTATTTGACTGAAAAACTTGATTACATCAAGACGCATACAAGAGATTCTTCTTTTCCATTTTATCAATGCATAGGTATAATAAAAAAGACTTTGAACAATCAATGCACAACAACTCTGAACATTTTCTTGACAAGATTCTAACATTGTTTGACAATTTGACACCTTATAATACGTTTGTTTAGTTACCACGATAGTTCAAAATTCATTAGTTAATAAAAAATTAGAGTTTAACTATTCTAAAAATTGATTTTTTTTTTTTTACATTTTTCTGTTTATTTTTTAGGCTAATGACATCATTAAACAACATTTCTTTGAGGCATTTTATCAAAGATGTCTCTACAACCTCTAAAATTTCCAAGTCCATCCTTGTGAAATAATCAAGAGCATCTTTTGTTCGACCATGCACTGCGAACCCTCCAATCATAGCACTCCATGTAGTTGCATCAGTTTAAGCATCCTTTCAAAGAATTGAATTGCATCTTAATGTTTCCACCTTTAGAACACATATTAATCAAGCATAGCCTAACACATTTTCAATCTCAATCTCATTCTTTGCCGCATACAAATGCACCCATTTGCATAGTTCAAGTACTCTGAGACTTGAAATTGTAGGAAGACACTAACCAAAGTCTCCAATTTGCATCTCACATAATCACATCCCTAAATTACTCATTTTGTGCATACTAGATATCATTATAATCCAAGAAAAAACACTTCTTTGAGGCATCTTATCAAACAGGTCTCTGGCAGCTCTAAAATTTACAAGTCTAACATAACCATTAATCATCAATTTCCACAAAACTACAGTAACCAACGCCATCGCAAATCATTTCGTAAAATAAAAGAAGGGCTTGTATGCATGCACCATCATGTTTACTCTCAATCTTATGAGAGTGCTGTAAGAAAAGCAATTGGGTTGGCGGATTTAATTGAAAACCCTAGGCGTGCATTCCAAGTCACAACTATCGGAGAGAGGACAGAGGTGAAGAATTTGTGCAACAACAAGTTGGTCATGGATTAAGATAGTTTTGATAAAGTAGGCGTGGACTTGGGTTAGATCTCTGATATTCTTGCATTTGGTGATTTGTGGGAAGAGAGAAGATGTTGCTGTGATGAATTCGTACTGGTGGGTTGAAAGATTGTTGATGAGTTCACAAGATTTGATTATGGAGAAGCTATGAAGAGTGTTGACTGTATGTGGGTAACACATTGTGTTGTTATTATCACAATGTGTTACCCACATACGATGAGTATATATGCAAAAGCCTAAGAGTAGTGTTCCGCATGAGTGAAATTATGTCAAAACCTAAGGGAAGTATGTGATATTTACTCAAGTTTTGAGACTTAGCAGCTAAAATGCCAGATAAAAGGATAATTAGAGAAGAGAAATTCATATAATTTAGTTTAAGTGCATAACTAATTAACCAATAACAATGAGTAAATGCCAAAGCCTAACAATGACTACTTCAAATACAACTTGGACTCTAGGCGCTAGTAGAGATGTTATAGTACTTAGTGGATGCATGATCAATGCAGTTTGTTTCTTCACTTAAACTAGTTGCTTGATACTGAAAAGAATCTCTAATTAACCTACCATAGTTGGTGCTTATCACACTAGTGTTGCTTTTAAACTTATGCAAATACCAGAAACAAGAAATCTTATGGTAAACCCAATATTCCTCTTAAGTATGTTATGCCTGTATAAAAATAATATAAAGTTATATTATTGCTGAGCACTCACAACAAGCTTCTGTTGGTGTTGTTTAATTAAATTAATTATTCATAAACTGGAGCTAAAAAGTCTTTTTATAATTAAGAAATGAAGAATCCTGATGACACTTACTGTGGAGAGGTCAATGTTTTTTATATTAATTGCAGAATCATCATCTTTGATGGCATCTCCAACCAGTCTACCATCTCTACGCCAAACATCTCACTGGCTTGACCTCAGCGACCGGAGGTATTTTAGGGTGCCAACGATTGTGAAAGGCTAGCTTTTGCTGCCATGGCTTCTTCTTCAAGTCTATTGGCACTACTAATCTTGGAGTTGGAGGAGCCATGGATGAAACGGTGAAAAATTTAGAGAGTTTAGGTTTTTTAACTTGTTAGGCTAACAAATTG
The DNA here is from genome assembly GCA_026225775.1 of Bursera palmeri. Classification (NCBI taxonomy): domain Eukaryota; kingdom Viridiplantae; phylum Streptophyta; class Magnoliopsida; order Sapindales; family Burseraceae; genus Bursera; species Bursera palmeri. The sequence continues at coordinate 10,979 of JANKKB010028719.1, read as the reverse complement.
GATCGATCAACTCTAGAAATATAAGGTAATTCACCCTCAATAGTAGTAGCTGACAAATGGGACTGACAACTTTTCCAATGGTCCCCATCTACCTCTCAGTATAGGACAAATACAATTCACTTTCTTATACCAAAGACTATAAGCTTGGCATCTCAAGTCTGTGGAAGTACAGAGACTAGCCACATAAATAAAGTTAAACCTCATATTCAACCCTTTTTTTTGGGGGGACGGGTGGGGGTGGGGGGGTGTGTCTTGTGGGCTGGGTTTGAAGACATGGAAGAAGGCAGAAAAATGAAGATTAAGCAGCTAAAATGCAAGTTAAAATGATAATTAAAGAGAAGAAAATTCGTATAATTCAACTTCATAATTTCAACCGTAAGAAAGTGCAAAATCCAAACTATTATGTCTGCTTCAAATGCAAATTAGGCTCTAGCACTAGCAGAGATGTTATAGTGCTTTATGGATGATGAAATACGTTTTTGTTTCTTCCCTTAAACTAGTTACTAGATGCTGAATAGTATGCTTTATCAGTAAAGTGTTGCTCATAATTTAACTTCTGCAAATATATATATAAATGCTGATTAACAAGCAATTCATAAAACTTACAATGGATTGATCAGCAAATTTATGTCATCTGTAGTGTATTCACGTGTGATAGACCTCCATTGAAATCCATCATTTCCACTCTGCAAACCTCTCCCGTTCTAACTTCTGCAACTGGAGGAATGTCAGGGTGCCACCCGTTGTGCAGAATATGCTTCTGCTGCCATGGCTTCTTCTTCAAATCTATGGGCAGCACCAACCTTGGACCGCACTCAGCCATGGTTCGGCTCTTTCAAACAAAGCTTTTCCAAACCTGCAGTGCAGCTAAGGAAAGAAAATTAGGTTTGACAATAAGGGGATTCCAATGAGAAAGATGGATGTTTGACAGCCATGATTAATTGGCACCACTTGAGTCTGATGTTTTCCCTCATAGTGGATGAAGGGATGGACCACATTTAACATCCCACTTAGAGTTGATTTAACTTTTTGACAAAATTTTCTTGGAAGTTAATCACCATTAAAGCTGATCGCCAAAACAACAGTGATGAGAGTGTGTCGAGCGTTGAGCCGCTCCTTTTTTTTCTGGGGCCAAATTAAATCTAATCTTTAAAGTTTACGCTTAGATTGATAAAAAAAGCCAGCCACTCATTACGGAATAATGCTTGTACTTACTGATAAAACTAACTTCTATCTTATCATCATCATCATCATCAAATGTTACTTTGAGAGAGTGAGTGGCGTCTGATTTTGTTCAATTCAACGTCGTACACTAGACGTAGTTGGTCTCTAAAGATGTGAACTGTGTACCAAAAGATGCCCCTCCAATAAGTAGTCTTGTGGACTATGATGTGCTTTAAATTAGCCAACAACTGGACTTCTTATTCTGGGCCTTTGATGATCATAATCTAAATGGGCTTTCTGGGTCGACCCCACAAATCGGAATCTAATCGATATTGCTTCAACACTTCATGATGACTTGACTTTTGTTTGTTCTTATTGAGAAATTGTTTGCTTTATTTGTTGGAATTGGCCGGTCCCGGTCCCGGTCCCAGCCCCAGCCTCCGTTGTTCATGGGGCAGGCTTTTACCACTACATGGATATGGGTAGTGTCTTTGTGACTCGTGATGTGATCACCTGATTACAATTGCAATTACATTTCAAGAATGGTCACATTTCATTCCTAGGCCTGGACAGTACTTTCTTTTCTAACTAAATTAGAGCTTTATTATAACTAAAATGATGTCATTCTTGACATACTCTCCGTGGTGGGAATCTAATCTCAATTTTCTTTTTCCTTTTTTGTTCATGTCAAATAGCCTATTTCATAGAGTTTTGAACAATCTAATAACCAACTCATTTTGAAACCTCATGAAATCGAGAATAACCATAGTGGATCATATACAAGTATAAGGTAAGGCTATTGAATCAAACAAATCGATGGATTAGTATTAATAAAAGTTTTGAATCAAAAAATTTAAATTTAAATAATTTGATCCAAAAATATAATATTAACTTGAGAATATATGGCTTTCTCTTATATTATTTTTCAAGGGAGGGTTTCTATAATAGGAAAATAGGTATAGTTTTAACTTAAACTTTTAATGTAAATGAGCTTTTAGATCATAAAATTGAATCTAAATAACTTATCATATTATGTAATTTAAGTTAGGTTAAGTTACCTCGTAATTAACGTTAAACTTCATTATTTATTAATTCATTATAATGAGCTTATGTCCTAGTTAATATTTTCTCATAAATTTATATTACCATTTAGAAAAAAAAGTTATTTACTATTAACATTTAATCAAAAGTAAACTTTATCTCGATAGATCGTATAAAATTGAAGTCTTAGGTGGACGTTACCAACATTTAGGTATACAAACTTAAATCCATGTATGTCATGCTATCTCATGACTAATCCCAAGCGATTGGCTAAATTTCGTTTCAGAGCTTATCGTTTTGTAACAACAATCAACTATAATCTGACCATAGCCGCATATAATGTGTATTATTATTACTAGAAAACCCTTTGTGTCAAGAACAAACAAGTAGTCAAATCTCATACGAAAAGGAAAAGAAAAAGTGGGAAATGTAACACCAACAGCCAATTTATAATGGAACTGAAATAAAAATAAAAATAATAATTGAGAGACTCTTCACTGTTTCCCCATGGTCGTGGAAGTCAATTGGCTAATTATTATTATTATTTTTTGAAACAAAAACAAACAAACAAACAAAACACGGCGTCAGATAATTTGGAGAAGTGGACTTGGAGATGTCTCTTAAGGGCTCTGTTTGGTTGGGCGATAAATAACAATAATTACAAGTTGATAGCAAGTGTTGCAAGTGGGAGGGTGACAAAACGCCTCACCCCTCACTGGAAGATAAGGACGCCACGTCCGCGGCGACCAGGACACCTACGTTGAACGTCACGCGTGCTTTGAGTCGCTGCTCTGGCACGCTCCAAGTTACTCGCCAAACCCAAATCTACATCTGAAAATAAAATCTCCGCATAAATGAATTGGTGGATCATATTACTCTGCTACCCGACCCATCAGTGTCAAATCTGCTCCTACATGTTTTCCTTTTTTATTTATTAATACAAAATTGTTGGGAGTAAGAGACAGCCCAATTGCTGGTTTTTTTTTTTTTTTTTTTTAATTAAGGGAACAAGGAAAGAAAAAAGCTCTAAGTTTAAGTTTTCTATCAATTAAAGGGAAAAATATTATTCATAATAATTATTGATGCTATATATTTTTACTACCTTTTTAGTGGACAAAGTTAGTTATATATGTAAATGATATGATTCAATAATGGATTTGTAGATCTAAATGAGAAGCGAATATTTGAAGATAAAGGTAAAATTTAAAGTTGATTAATTTAATTTAATTAATTAGAAGGACATAATCATGTTCAACCATCATTTAAAAAGCCAAAGTGTACTCGAAATTAATCCAGGGCTTGCCTAGCCTTATTGTTTGATCAAACTTGTCAACGCAAGAGCAATCCCATTTAATAAGTAATTAGGCCAAAACTCCTTGATTGGTTATGATAACGTGACACTTTTTTCATGATAAAGTTAATGTACTACTGCTACATTTCTCAATAAATTTCTTGCTCTTTATGCTTTCTAATTCAACGAATTAATTGTGAAGAATACCCAATTAATTAGCCGATACACAGCATGCATTAGCATGATTGTTGGTTAGAATATGTAGATAACAGATTCTCATGTTACATGTTCATTTACAAGTTACCTATACAAGAACCAGGTACTTGAAGATGGGAAATAAATATCCAGGGCCGAGGAAGAATTAATACATAATTAAAGGTGGATTAATTGTTTAATGAATGGCGTTCACCACTAACAACAACTGTGTTTCCTGATCTCGCACCAAGCCCTTAATGATTAGTCACTAGAAAATACCATATCTTTCCTCCACTAGCTATTATAAAAAGCGTCTACAACTATGCGAATATTTTCCATACATGTGCATGCCATGTTAATACCAAAAAAAGAAAAAAAAATCAAAATTTGAATATTTCTAATAAGATATCACGAAATTGATAATTGTTTTTATAAAATATGATCATAGCCATGATGATTACGAGATAAAAAATTTTTGAATCCTAAACATGGATATATAACCTAACTTTAAATTATATTTTTATTAATTGGATAATTTTTAATTTATTAGGTAAGAAACGAGTGTGCGCATGCCATTGTCGGTAAAGATTTTTCCCAAATGATGTCAGACTGTTTGGCGAATAGGAACTTTGCCATTTGAACAGAAAAATAAAGCTAAAAAAAAATCACTAAAATGGAAGCCACCATCATCGATATCCACATCCAAAGCAACACCACAAAAATATGTATTTTTAAAATAAAAAACAAATCCGACGGTGGAGAGACAACCATCCGCGGAAACACGGAGCCGCTCACGCCCAAGACTTTGGAATCTAACCCAAAACTCCTCCAACAAAACAGTGTCTAGTAAACACACTTGTAAACTCAACCTCAACCACTATTTTAACTCGACAAACTTAACCATGGTTAAAACTTAACCCCTTAACGCCAACAAGAAGAAGTAAACCAAACCAAACCAAAGCACAACACAAACACACGCACTTTGCTCGTCTCTGCGTTTATATATATCATCTCCTCATTTACCTTGCAAGCTTCATTTTATTCTCTTCTCTTTCTTTCTCTAGTCTTGTCTGTCCACAGCTCCTCTCTTCTTGCTTCTACTAAGGCAATTACTACCACTCTGAAACAAATCAATCAAGCCCAGTCGTCAAAGCCTTTTGCTTGCTTTTTATGTGATTGTTTAAAGTAACATAAGTGGGTTGCTAAAGCGATGAGTTGCAACGGCTGCCGAGTTCTGCGAAAGGGTTGCAGCGAGTCATGTATTTTACGCCCTTGTTTGCAGTGGATCGAGAGTCCTGAATCTCAAGGCCACGCTACCGTCTTCGTTGCCAAATTCTTCGGCCGCGCTGGCCTCATGTCCTTCATATCTGCTGTTCCCGAATCGCAGCGTCCTGGTTTGTTCCTATCTATATTGATAGAGATCTTTTTAACACATCAACCATCTCAGCATAACCATGAATAACTAAAATTTGTGTTGGAGTTGATATGTAAAAAAAATTGTGTTAAAATATCCTGATTATATAATACATATATGTTATTATTTTTTTCACTCATCATTTTTATGATGATTTGTGTTGCAGCGTTGTTTCAATCGTTGCTATTCGAAGCTTGTGGAAGAACGGTGAATCCGGTGAACGGGGCTGTAGGGCTTCTGTGGACTGGAAACTGGCACGTTTGCCAGGCTGCTGTGGAGACTGTGCTACGTGGGGGTACTTTACGTGCTATGCCGGAGCTTCTCAGCGGTGGTGGGTCCCCTCCACCGGCGTCTGATGAAGTATCGGAAGTGGAAGTGGGGTGTACGGACATGTGGAAGATGAAGGATCCATTACGGAATCCCCATTCTAGATTTTCGAGTTCGAGATCCAAGGTGTCGCCGAAACGTAAGAGATCAGAGGAAACAACTACGACAAAACTTCAACGATCGGATCTGGATCTTTGCTTGACGCCAAGCTTTTTGGCTAAAGTTTCGCCGTGCAAGACGGAAATCTGGCGGCGCCCAGGTACGCCATCGATGAATTCAGAGGAGTCAGTGACCACTACGTGCTTCGACAGTCGATTTGGAGATCAGTATCTCAATGGAGGAGCCGCAGATGAGAGGAAGCTGCTTAACTTGTTTGTTTGAAGAAAGAGAACGAGGAAAAATGATCCCTTTGTTTTTGTTTTTTTAAATCAAACTCTGTGAATTTAGGTGTTCACAAGAGGGTGTAATATTCTTGAATTTTGAGAGAATTTTCCCGGAATCTTGTTTTCGGCGAGTTTTTGTAAATTACCGGTTAAGGATTTCTCTCTTTCATACTCTTGACTGTGAAAACTGAAGAGAGAAAGATGAATTTGTCGGTAATGGCTCTCATTTATTTTCTTTTTTCTTTAATGTCTAGCTTATGTGTATGAAATGAATAAAATGAAATTATTGCTGATAAGGATTGAAAATCATGTGCAATATATTGCACCCCTCTATAAGTACTCCCAATCCGATCCACTTGTGAAAGAGTGTATAATCTCCGCCGTTAAATTCTTTGGACTTTTCATTTATTTTTGTATACTCATGACACAATAATTTAGTTTCTAATCTGAGTTGAGAGAAAGAAACATCAGAATAACAGTGTTCATTCTAAAGAACGGTTGGTAATGAATGAGTTGTCCGACACATGGCCACTTGCCCAGTTAAGAACAAGAACAGTTCCGTTTTGTTATTTTTCAGGTTTCACTTCAGATCCTTATCAACTTCATCACCGTGGAATGAAAGCAAATCTAGATTAGTTAGCTAAGATTTCTGGGATCTCAAGTGTTCTAGTAATCCACAACTTTCAACTTAATTTATGACAGTTAATGAGAGATTTTCTCAGTAGATATCACATAATTAATCAATATTTTTGCTTATTTTCTGGAGTAATGCTACCTGCTACTACTAATGGTTCCGGATTAATCAGTCTGATGTATACTTGACTAAATCTATAGAGAAGCTGATGCAAGCAATCAAAAATACAAAAATAAAAAGATACTCTTAACTCAAAGCGTGTCACAAAATACTTCTTATTTTTATTACGAAAATCAGTAAAATATTTTATAAATTATGTTTTTATTATAAATATCATTAAATATAATTAAGTTTTGAGATAACTTACTAATTATTTTAATAAAAAAATTATATTTTAAATATTAACATATAATAAGATACACGTTAAAGTACAAAAAATAAAATACCCAGATCGCTATATTCCTTAATCCTGAAGTTGTGGCACGGTCTTGGGTGGTCTTGCATCTTGGCAGGAGGGCTGGGTGAGTGGCTTCAAACTTTGACTCCGCCCAAAGTTTTTTGTTGATTCTCGTAATAAAATTCTGCTGCCATACGTGGGCAAGGGGGCAAGCATCAATCTCATTGGACGTTTCACTCGAGCAGATGTTTTCTTCAGAGAAAACAAATATATTTTCTGCTTTTGCACAGTTCACTTAGGTAATGTAATGGCTAAATGCAGATTATCCCTCAATGTGATTGGATGGTAGCAACCACAGCCCCAAATGGGTGCGTAAGAGAGTGAGACCACTGCTTGATGCTTCCAAACAAGAAGCAAACATGCGAGTGCTAGCGTGGCATCACATACGATCTAACATCTCTCCATGGTTATCCACAACATAATATTTTTTAAAGTTGACAAACAGTCCATTCTTAACATAAAAAATTGGAAACCAATTTTGAAGTACAGTTGGGGCACTTGGTGTCTCCGTGAATTAATGTAATTTTCGGACCTTTCGGCGTACAAATAACACAGCTTGTTTTGGAAGAGAGAGATGAAGAGTGAGGCGAGGCGGCTTTTGGAGAAAGCAAAGAGGCGTATTGAGATAGAAAAGGAATCAAAAGAGTGCAAGTTTCTACGCCTCTTTCAGCCAATAGAAACCCATTAGTACGGTCCATGTCAGCGCCTCTCGTTTCAGGCTGTCCTGTCTATCCTCCTTGTTTAAAAGCCCTTAATTAAACGTTTATTTCTTTCTCCTCTTATCTTGGGAGTGGTGGGAGCCGCATCATCCTCATATCAGCGATCGCCCATTACCGAATAGTCTTACAATAAAATAATTCTTTAGTGCAATTCTTATTTTTTATCTTTTGAAATAGGTGACTGTAATCGCCTTCTCCGTTTCTCGCTTTCTTTTTATGCAATGCTGCGTCTCGCCGCATTTGCAGTGGATCCCACCGAACCTTCTTGACCCATTTCAATATTACTTCCCCTTCCCCACCACCCACTTGCCATTTCTTTTGCTTTTCTTTTTTTATTATTTCCACCACTCTACGTGTACCACGTATTTGTGTTTCTATGGGCTCCCTTAGTTGGATTTCGTCTCTCTTTCACCTCCCATTTTTCTTACACAACTCTTTATTGCTACAATTCTATGCAACATTATCATTATAATCTTTCAAATTCTTTTTAGTCTTTCAATATTTTCAAATCCTCTCCACCATCATCATAATTGATCTTTTTCATGCTCATTTTAGCTTGTGAAATAGGAATATCTATGTGAAAAATATCGTCAGAAATCAGGATGAAAAGATGGTTACATTGTGAACAAATTGGCCGGCCGTAGAGATTGGTGCTGTCCTCTCCCTTACTTCAAATCAAAACGTCAAACAATTTCAACGGAGTCAATTTGTTTTTGCTTACGTCTAAAATAGAATGATTAAATATGAATTTAAGAAATTAAATAATTAATTTATTTACTTAAAATTGTAAGATTCAATAAAAATAATCATGATTATCATGTCAACCAAACGATCACCAAATGAAAAGTATGATGACGACCATCAACAAGAGTGAAATGTGACAATGAGAGTCATCAATAATACTAGTAACTTCAACCACGGGTGGATCTAAGAGAAACCCAGAGAAGATGAAAGAGCTTATGATTTAGTTTGATGTGTTGAAGAACTTCTAATAGTTCGACTATGAGTGGATCCAAGAAAAGCCCAGAGAAGATAAAGAAGCAAAAGCATGACACGTGGCGCAAACAGAATAATTAAATTGGTGACCAGCTTAGCGTTAATATGCTTCGAACAAGACAAGAAAGAGAAGGTGTGACGCGGATTTCACCACCGCTCCCTTTCATTGAATTTAGGCAACCACGACAAATTCCAAACTTCTTGGTGCAGATGCAGGCCTGCTTAAATTAATATTAATTAATCAATCAATTAATTAAATTAAATTCCAGTCCTCACAGCTTTCACAGTAGGGTCCAAACACTTATCGCCATTAGTTTATTATTTAAAGATACAAAACGAAGAGCTTGCTGAGTCCTCTACACGTAAGCCTGTCTCTCGGGTCTGGTTTTCGTGTGGGCAAAATTTTATGCCAACTTGGCCAGGTCATAGCTTGAATAAATTATTCTATTTTTTCTTCGTTTCTTTCTTTGTATGTAGATCTTGGCAAATTTGCTTCTCTAAATACCCATTTCATATTATAGAATGCCAATAAATTTATATATCCACTTTCAATTCTTACATAAATAAAAATTGTATATACGAGTTTATAATTTTTTTATAATCATTTTTAATTTTTATATGTTTGTTTATATATATATATACTTTCTTTTTCTAGTTTTTTTCAATTTTTGTATAAACCAATATATCAATGTATTATATGTGTCATAGTCGTATTATAACATTCCGACCCACTATCAAGATATTGTCTTCACATATTTGTTTTGGACTCGAGGAAACGTCTTTCATTTAAAACATGACTTAATTGTTAAGGAACTCGTATAGTATCTAATTAATTTTAACCTATTCTTCTTAAAGTATGTGAGATGTTACACGTTTTCTTTGTTTATAAATCTTTGTTTCTCTGAAACCTATTTTAGAATCATATTATGGAACACTAATAAATTGAAATATACATATATTTGAGAAAATAAAAAAAAATTCCCCATCACTAAGATTCGTGAATAATATGGATTATATGTCCAATCATGTTGTATCGACCTTGATATGTGGCATGCATATTTTGAATTTTGGAGCTAAAAAAATCTTATCTTTGAAATTTATATATTACGTTAATTCCAACTTATTTTGAAGAGGATCCAAGAAATTCTAGGTTCATGATCATCTTTGATTAGGGCCAAGAATTGACAAAGGAACTTAAGTACTGACTGAAAAGGACTAGGTGAAAACTCTTGAAGATACATGTAGATGTGGTAGCTAGTAGCATTCTTGATCCTCCTATGCTATTGCACCATCTCAGAAAAGATTTGAAAAACAATGAAACGAACAAAAAATAATATGAAATGTATGTCGTTTTCGTCGAGATATGAGTGTGGGATAAGCGAAAAAGCTGGGTTGATAGCCATTAATTATTCAATTGCAAGTTGGCACAAATGGGGTCTACCTGAAAGTGGATGTGCATGACGTTGCTATCCTTGATATATAAATTTCGTATTGGCTTTTTAGATTCTGAAATGCTTCTTCCTCATAAAATAGCTCATTTCTTTTATATAATATTATTCTTTGCTTTTGCTGCTCATGAATGGGTATCTGCAAGCTAGTAACTATAACTTTCATTCGAGGGTTGGTCTTAGTTTCTTCTCTACAAGAGACATCTGGCTCTTCAAGAAATTTTATAGTCATCTCTATCTCCTGTCTTAGTTGATCTACAGATTAAATGCTTCTACTATAAGCACTTCTTTAATCATTCCCTCAAAGCTCACAAATATGGTTTTGGTTTTCCTAGTTCTTTCTCTTTTGTGCTCTTGGATTACTATAAAATTACGAGAAAATGCAACGTACACCCGTTTTTTATTTTACGAAAGTATGGGAAAAAAAAAAAGCAAAAAAAGTGTAAACCCACAAGCAATATACATGTAGATCGAGTCTGCTATATGCCATTCGTGTTGTGATTGAAGTTCAAGTGAAATCCACAAGCGATGACAACCATTTACCAATAAATGTGAACAGATAATACTACGAAGAAAAAATATCCGGCGGGTATGAAGCAGGTTTGACTGGTCGAGTACTGCAACTCATTAGAGGCTATTAGGCTATATATTGTTGTGAACGGCCTGTTAACTTTAGCACAGTGRGGGTATATATGCACAAATGTAATAATATAGGGGCTATAATGATATTATGCCTGAGAGACTTTAATGATATATAACGACTAGGGGTGTGATGTAAGATGTCAAAACTATTGGACTATTAGAGAAATATACACTTAGGGGTGTAATTACAAAAAGCTAAAAGTGAAGGATTAAATTGAAATTATACAAGAATAGAGAATAGTAAGGAAACGAAGAATTAGAATTCTTC
>JANKKB010028718.1:0-16332 GCA_026225775.1 Bursera palmeri | reverse complement strand
AAGTCTTTATATGAATTGATGTGACATTTCATCAAATCATTTACTAGCAACAAACTAAAATGACTTGTTAAAATCCGTTAATAAAAGTGGCAAACAGATTTATTGTATAATTCTATAATTTCTTGTTAATAAATGATTATATGAAATCAGTTAATAGCGATATTTTTTACATAAGAAATGGGAGAAACCTAAGTCGTGAAAACGAGATAACTTTTAAAAGATCTTGAGAAAATTAATTTTTTTTTTAAATTTACTTAATATTAAGGTACTTAATAAAATTAACTTAAATGGACTTATCAAAAGATTGCTGACAGCAGCAATGGTCATTGGAAATTTGGATTTGGTCTTACCAATAAAGGCCATCATTTCAAGCCCAATATTCCTGCCCAGTCCAAAAACTGTGCAGTTATTTATGAATTGTTTTTAATGAATTTCTTATGGAAGTTAATTAGGTGAGTACCATTTGCAAGTATTGAATCTCATTAATGTTCCAAATATTTATTAAAAGCTTCCTATAGATTATACCTTCTCAATTTTGAATATATATTACTACCAAAATAGCAGTAGACAGGAGTGCTTTTAGTACTTACGAAAGAATTTATTTCTACAAGTTTATATTTTCTTGAAATATTGGCCAAAATTATGATCATAAAATTTGAGAGTAATCCATCTATAGTACACCCTTTATCTGTTCATACAATGCCCACAACAGGATGCCAATCACAGTGTCTCTAACCAAGCTTTTGAGAAGGCTAGCAACCAAGCCATTAGAGCCATCACCAGAAGGCCTCTTCCCTGCAAGATCCCCGAATCGCAAGTTTCCTTGATCCGATATCAGTGCATATATTACGCCGTTCATGTGACCCTTTCCAATCACTCCTACAACTTTCTTAGAGTTGTTCACTGCTTTGCTCCGCTTTAGAGACCATGCAAGATACTGAAAATGCAGCATAGTGATAACTTTGTTAGATGGCCAATTCTAAAGCTTCAGAATTCAGATAGCAAAAGTATTTCAATTTCTCCGCCAATGGTGCAACAAAGTCAAGAACTTTTAACTTTCCTGAGCTATGTCGAAAGGGAGATGAAAAATCCATGATTTGTGAAAGCAGTCTTTAGGCTTGCTTAATATATAGGACTAAATCAGTTGAGGCACACACTAGATTCCTTTTCCTTATTCAATTCAAGCTCTGAAAGTTCATTTATCCATGTTAAAAATAAAACATTCAAGGTTTTCTCAATGGTTGCTCCGGCTCAGAGACTATTACCGTGTCACGTTCGTGTATAAGAGGCTGCAAGAGTGATGGAAATGAAAGGCTTAGCTGCTCATAAAGCTGAAAATTGCTATCATCTGGACTTGGTTCCTGCAGGAGAAAATGATAGTCTGGTAGATAAGACATCTTTAAGTTGACAACTATTACACCAAATAAAAGCGTAGTCTAATCACCATTTTTCAAAGAAATCGAAAGCACAAATAGCTTGGAGACTATCAACATCAATTTAAAGCCAAGAACAGGTTAAGACTTATCCTTTGTGGTTATGGCCATCAAGGTTGTAGGGTCTGGAAGTGGTCCTGAATTTAGAACTCAATGAACACGAGAAAAGTCAACAAAATTTTTGCGTATCAATAGAAAGGGACAGTTCATGGTGAAAATATCATGTAATTCATTTATTACAAACCAACAAGGGTGAAAAGCAACTGAATTTTGCTATGCTGGAACATAGAGCACAAGAAGACTGTTGAAGTTCATTACTCATGTGAATTGCAAAATCAGAAACATATTCTAACATAAATTTTCTTAGAAATAATGTGAAGATCTCTTTAAGAAGCATAAATTTTCATTCTTATTTTTTCTATTCCTTGACAGGCAGCATCCAGACTGTATCAAGATTTAACAAGAAATTGGCACGAAGGCATTAGCCAGCTTAATGAAGATGCTAATTACATGTTTCGAGATGAATAGTAGTAAGATTAACACATACTGAAAAAGAGAAAATCGGAAAGAGAGAAACCTTGATATTGTTCAACGGTATATCAGATGATGATGTTATTCCACGAATTACTGATATCACTAAACTAAGTTTCTCAGTGCTTTTTAGAGAATTCCAAGCCCTTTCTAGCTGAAAGAACAGAATGAATAAAGTAAAATGAGAGTCAATTTGTTAGCTAATACAAACATAAAAGTGAATTTCAGCTTCCAGATACTAGTATAAAAAGCTGTATAGCGCATAATTTTCAAAAAGAACCTATTTGTATTATTTAATGATGCTGAAGCAAATGCATACTCTAGAATACACATACAGTTATCTCAATTGGTCGATCTCCCAAAACAATTTGAGCACCAATTTCCTCTGATGCTTTTCGAGCTGCACGGAACTGCAAATTATAGTATAATTTCATAGTTTGGAACACAGATTTCATGTTTTTGTTATTGAATTGCCTCTCTACCAATATTATGTTTCTAGTCCAATACCTCATCTCCAAAAGGACGGTTGACATCTGAAGAAATTTTGGATGAGAAGAGGGCCAAAAGGAGACGCAATGCTAGTGCTGTTTGACCACCTGTCAGTGTCATCATTTATTTGAACATTAGGTAACTTGCATTGGACCATCAAATGTACATAACCATATAGAAAGTTAGAAACGCAACTAGTCCTCACCCAAGTCAATGCTACGACCAACAGCACCAAAGAACCCAGAACCACTCAGAGAGAACATATTTGACCGCAACTGTTGGTCAGTTTCATCCTCACTGGAAGTGTACATAATCCCAGCTCTGAAAATGATCTGTGCAATAATTGAAGTTAAATTGTGGAACAAAGCGAAGATTGAAGACAAAACACTATTATTCGCAGAAAACAATTTCCTTTGCTTAATTTGTAATTTAATTAATAGAATGAAAGTTTTCTGAGATTTCAAAGTAAGAACTACCCAAGCTGCTAGATTAGATACCATATTAAACAACCATAAATCCCGAAAATTAACACGATAAAAAGAATCGCAAACACATAACTTTCTTGGATATGTTGAAAAAGCTGAAAAATGAGCTGCATCAGCTGCTTAGGCTCATTGCAGATATCCTAGTTCTAAGTTCGAGAAAAACGCAGAGAAGAAAACAAACTTGCCTGCTTCTGCAAAGCTCTACCACCACATTATCCGGTCGGACTGCGCGCAAAACACGCTCGACATCAGCAGCAGAATCACGAGAGAGATGAGTGGTCCCAATCAGCCAAATTGTCTCAGGTTCAACAAACTCTGATCGCCAGGCTGGAACCGGGCCAAATTTCGGCTTCTCTATCAAAACCAAGGACCCATCATCAGCCAAGTTAAGCAATTCCGGACAAGTCTTGGCAATTGTGGCTCTAGAATCTGACAGGATCTCTGTCCTGAAATTGAAGTCCGGTGGTGGAGGTCTAACTGACACCTTCAAAGGGCGAAGACGTTTCGTGGTGAAAAGATTTGGGTTCGTGGAGCAGATGGAGAAGGTTGTTCTCAGAAGAGTCTCCATGGACGCCAAAGTGCTAGCTTGTTGAGCCTGGCGCTTCAAGTGTTAAGTGTTCCAAAGTTCGGATAACGAAATAACGGTTGTCGAGTGTACACAGTAGAGAATTGGAATCTATAGATAGACTTGGACTTTCCAACTTGCAGGAGTCATAACACAAGCATTACTTTTTTTTTTTTTTTTTTTTGTAATAAAATCATTAAATACGTAGAGTCGTAGATTATTGGTTGTCGAAATCATTAAATATGTGGACGCAATTTTATAAGTACAATTGATTTGGACAAATAGTGGTACAGTAGCATTTTAATGATATTTTATTGACCTCAAGAAGTTATTGCCCAGCACGTGAACACTTTTAACGCTCTTTAGCCTTCGTACAAACAAAATTGAACCTCCCCTCACCCACTTTATTATCACTATTAATGTTATTATTATTTTGGACCCCCCCGCGTTGGTGGGTAACTTTTCAAGCAAATTTAATTTTCTCAACATCAATTATTAGAGGGACTTGCCACTAGGTAATATTCAGAAACGCAATCATGCTATGAATTAGTGGTTATTTATTTATTGGACGCCCCCATGGTTTGGTTAAACTAACGCTACCATCTTTAGATTTAACAAAACCTATAATTAAAATAATAAAACATCCCTAAATTATCATTTCATAATATATAGTAAAATAACACTTAATAAATTTAAAAATATACTTTAGAAATGTAACTAAAGTATTTTGTATTATATAATAGGGTATTAATCAATAACTAAAAAATCAAAGCCATTGGATTGGATTTGAATCAATCTTAGGCTCTAAATTCATTAACTATTTCATTGATTTCTTAAATTAATATAAGGAATTAATATAGAGGTATTGAAGTCATGTTACTGATTTAAGTCACTTTTGTAACGAAAGATACTATAATGATAGGGATTATTTTGATATTTCTACGTCAGGAATGATCTTTTTTATAGAAGAGTGTCAATGTTATTTATAAAATATTGGGTTTGTTATTTTATTGGTCATATCCCTTTCTAAGTTATCAAAGGAGAGGAAGACGCTAACCTATTAGTCTCGTAGCTCCTTATTATAGATATGAAAATATCTATACAATATTCAAAATTCTATTATGGTATTCTATAATTATTTATGTCAAATCAATAAATTTTGTATTGATTTGATACGTTATGGGTGTTCCATTAAATGACAATAATCTTTAGATTTATCTATCCATTTTTCTTGAGTTTAATAATGTTATATAATAGTAACATAACTAATTAAAATTCATCACGCATCAACATAATGACTTCTTGTTTGGTATTTATTTTTGGTGTAGAACTAAAAGGTTTAATCTGAAATTGTGGTTCAAAGAAAATAAAATAAAATATTGAAACAGTAAAGGGAGATTAACTAACACACCCCCATTTTTTCATCATAGGCCATTAAACACCCTTAATTCCCCTAATTCGGTTAGTAACTTAAACCCCTTATTTCAAAATACTACTTGAAATCAATAAATGGTGTTAGGGTAGTTTGGTCCTTTCACTTATTGGAATATTGAAATACTCAAAAAATCTTTACAACAATTAATAAATATAAAATCATTAGATTTTTATTTTGATTTCTCTCTCTCTCTCTCTCTCTCTTTTTATTGTTTCACCCTGAGTCCTAAGGTTTATCCACTTGTCAATTTATGAGAGAGCTTCATCTCTATATCTCAATTATGTTTTGATGCAAAAAAAAGAAAAAGAGTATTTTTGAATACATAGCAAGAAAGTTATAGAAAAACAAGATTAGAGAGATTTTCTCATTTAGATGCTAAAAAAATATGACAAAAGAATTTGGTAAGTTATTTTTTAAATTTTTAATGACATTGTAGATTTTATATTCTCTTTAAATTATGATACTATTATATTATATGAGAATAACAAGATGTAAAATTGCCTATGCGTGGAGATTTTGATTAGGGGTTCAACAAATGAACAACCAAGAGCTAGGGCGAGTGTCGGAGTTGTTTCAAAACCCGGGGGTGTCGTTGGCCATGGATTTGTAGTATTGGTTTTGGTGATAGCAGAGGACGTTCCATCTGCAGCTTTGCAGTGTGGTAAGAGGAAAGACGAGTCGGGCCCGGGTGAACAGATACGGATGTTGACGACCCCTGACAGATTTGGAGACTAGAAGCTGCACATTAAAGTTTTAAAGTGAGATAGGGCCGACGGGGAAAGTATTTTTGAATAGAGCACAAGGCTCAGAAGCTCAAGAAAAAGCTACAAAAGCTATTATTCATTTCATAGTTGACTGATACATAACTCCATTTTCTTTTAATTTGGGAGCGGGGGGCCAGTTTTTCTCCTTTCCTTCTAAGTTTGATTCCTTTCTAATCAATAATTGACTCTGATTTTTTTTATTTCATTTTTCAATTTTCTTCTGTTTCATTTTCTATGCATATTTTCAAAATTATGTTGACTTTTTTCCTTAAATTGCTCAAAAGTCAATGTATTAGTTTCTACTTAGAAAGGGAAATGTGGAATCAAATGCAAAAGAAGAAACAAATAAGTGGATACATCTCTGTGATCTTGTGAGTTGTGAATCAAAATTGTAAAGATATATATGACAATTAACAAGTCTTGTACTTGTATTATAACATATACATATATTTGCTGAATTTTCTATCTAATGTGATTAGATTTTAGACAGGCTGATAATTTTCAGTTGGTAGTTAGAATTTGGCTTCTTTTCCCCATTTTATTTAACATAATTTATTTTTGAAAGAACAATTATATACAAACAAATCGATTTGTATAATACAAAATGGTTATATAATTATCAAATTTATATTCTAAATAGTAATCTTATGTATACTAATTTGATAGCTTAAGCATTTAGACTGGACGGTTATTTGACGTAATATCCAAGTAAAAGATTTTTAAGTTTGAACATGCATCTCTAATCTTTCAAGCAATAAATTTATATTGCATTTTTTCTTACATTATATCGTAAAATCTAAGCATTATAAATTGTAATAGTGAGAGAGATAGGGGAGAGTTGGAGAAGAAACAAGCCTCATCGTGAAAATCCTAACCGCAGGTTAAATAATACACAACTATTTATTTGAAGTTAATGAAGTTAAGACGAGTATTAATGTCATTGATATCTTACCTTTCTTCCAAGTTTTAATTAATTAATTAGTAAAAAGTATGGAAATACCAAAGATGAGCCGAAAAGGTATATGGGATGGGAGCTGATGGGGAGTGATTCATGAGTGGTAAGCATGACCTGACCTGACCTAGAATATATATAATTAATTAATTAATTAATAATCAGATGGATAAAACCATGTTCTAATAATGTCCAAGTATATGCATATACAAAGAGAATGCCATCTATCAAAGCAGGCAAGATACAGCTAATCACTGTAAATTTGGCCTGCGCCTAATACGTGTATGCACTGTATCCTCTCTTAGTCTCCTTACTATCAACATCAATCCAAAAAAGAGCACAAAAGATGAAGTTATAGTCTCTTTAGTCATTTGCTCCGCGAATTCCCCACGCATTTTCCCGTTAGCCGGCTTTGCCCATATAAACGCAAAAAAAATTTCTAATTTTTTTTCAATCTTACCAAAGAGTTTAAATAACCATCATATATGTACGCACGTGTTGTATATGGCTAGTCCTCCAAGTGATTTGCCCTCAGAAGACCGCCCAACTATTCAACTCCCTCAATTAGATCCCTCAACGGTGCACCCAGAGGACCGGTCACCATGCCTCTCTTCATCAACCCATCGATCTCCCAGACGCGTTTCCTCTCCAGGTGGATCATCGGGTCAGCCTGCCACAGGGAGACACCCTACTTTTCGTGGAATTCGGAGGCGGAGTGGCAAATGGGTATCTGAAATACGTGAGCCACGTAAATCTACACGTATCTGGCTTGGTACATACCCTACGCCTGAAATGGCAGCCAGTGCCTATGATGTGGCTGCCCTTGCTTTGAAGGGTCCGGATACTCCGCTAAATTTCCCAAATATGATTCTTTCCTATCCTATACCGGCTTCTACATCTGCAAGTGACATTCGGGCAGCTGCCAGTCAAGCGGCGGCCGCCAGACTGCAGAGGTCAGATACTGGGACAAACCCAGATCCCGGCCGCCCAGAAAGTGCAGCTGCTTCAAGTACTTGCATGGATTCGGGACAGGAATTCGTTGATGTAGAAGAGCTTCTTAATATGCCTAATTTGCTTGTGGATATGGCGGAGGGAATGCTCCTGAGTCCACCGAGGATAAACTCGGCATCAGATGACTCACCTGGGAATTCAGATGCGGAAAGTTTATGGAGCTACACTTGAATAGACACCTCTTGTAATGTAATTTGATGGTGACTGGGGTTGCAGACGATCGAGTGTCCTTTAGGGTCCCCTTTTTCCGCGGAGTACGGAAGCGTGGTAGCACTGTTAGGTGATTTTGCTGCAACTAGTTATTTTGTTATCTGAATTATGATCTGTATATTTTGGTATTTATGTAGTGTACGCTCTCTTCCATCTTTGGTCTGGTAAAGATGAGGAGGAGAGACCATCTCAGTGTTTTCTTTAAGTTCCAACAATGCCCTTCGACTCACCGAGGTGTTTGGTATAGGATGTTAATTTTTGTTTTCTTCTATCCCCTTGCTAAATTGCTTGAAAACACAATTAACGTTTTGTAATTTGGGTGTGGCAGACATGGAAGCAAAAGTCATGGCAATAAAGCTAAGGCTTGAATTCAATTCTCGATAATTGACTGAAAGTGGTAAGACTGTCTGCAGGAACTGAGGCATTAGATTGTCTTATGTTTTGAGCTCTTGGACCATTTAGCTTTATGTATATACGGAACTCAGAACTTTGGGGAGGAAATAGATGCTCATATAGCGACTGATTCTCTTCCAAAACTGTGATGTGGAAATGTTTATACAATGCTTCATGCATACATAAAGATCCCCAGAAATGGTTGCATGAGTGAAAACTATTTCGTCTCTCAATCTTTAGTCATGATTCATATGTATCTCTCTAATGAAAGATGCAAAGTTTGAGCCTGAACGAAAAGCTGTTGAAATGCAGAAATAGTCAGTGTGCGAGATATTAGACAAATTAGGCAAAAGATAAAGTTGTAATTCTGAAGGAGAATGTTTGAATACCTAGAAAAAAGAACTTTGAATGTTATAATATAATGTTATAATATAATAATAATCCCCCTTTAACAATCAATGCCCATTAATTCTGTGCAACTGGTAGGATACTTGTAAGATACAATGGATGACATTCAGAATGAATCTGAAAAAGTTCAGTCCTTATAAAAATTTCATAATACTAACTATATATTTGATATATATTAATTTTAAAGTAATGTTTATATATTCTAAAATTTTATTTCAAATTATACATCTTAAATTATGTGTCATTAGCTTAAAGTTACTATATCATTCATTTCTATTAGATGATCATTAATTAATTCACAAAATTTGGGATGAGTAATTATTCATATCTTTAAGTGTTGTCTCAGATGGAATTGTTGTACATAGCCAAGATCAAAATATAAACTAATCTGCGAAGGCCAAATACAGAATTTAAAGAAAAATATTATGAAATAGTAACATTATTGGTATTTATAATATATAAACAAAAATCACAAAATAATTATATTTTAGTGTTTCACAAAATAATGCACAAATTAATTTAAATGAATCAATCTAATCTAAATTCTTAATATGGTTATATTGATTATTTAATAAAAATCCCAAATCATATATAGATTAATTTTAAAATAAATAAAGATCTTTATTTATTTAACGTAACAAATTAATCAAAGTATGGATTTTTTTAAAATTTCATATAAAGGTAACTATTATATTCTAGTAGTTTAAGCTTTTAATCAACAAAAATGATTTTCTCAATATGTATGAACTTCAATATAAACATTAATATAATCCAAATACATCTAAAATTTATTTTAATAGCTTGTGTATCTGTGTTATCTTAAATGTTAGGGACCATTGGGGTAGCCAAATTTTAAGAATTTTGATAACTTCTTATATGTTTTTAATATACATATAATATACTATAACAAGCCACCATTTGCTTCAGGTGGCCAGGGCCCCTCCTGGCCAAAGGTTAAATCTGTTTATGGTTGTAATAAAAGCTTTTAAGGTTATAAGGAGGATTAATCCCTCCATCTAGTAAGTTAATCTCTTAGGTTGGATATCTAATTTCTCTCACTCTTATGATACATGATTTATGACCCACAGTATGGGTCTTGTCTCCAATAATGTTTGGAAGTCTAATTATGAGGAAAGATTTTAGGTTAATAAAAAGATTAATCATTCTATCTAATAAGTTATTCTTTAAGTTGACACCTGATTCTTCTATAACTCTCATCGTCCATTAAATTAAAGATGATTTGATTTTTCATTGACCTTTGTCCAAGCACTGAATGTAGGGAAAGTCTTAGGTTTATAGATAACTAATATCCAATTTGGCAGTTGTAGTAAAACGTTTTAGGTTGTAAAGGGATAGGTCCTCTACTTAATGTATAATTCTTTTCTTATTTTGGAAGTGATGAATCCTCAAGTCTACCTTGAAGAACAAATGTTCATTCGTTTATTTTCACAAGAATTGTTGCATCAAATTTGTAGAGGAAACAATCTATCTAAAAAGCTTAAGTTAGTGGGTGTGAATATAACCACAAACTTTTTTTTTTTCAGTCTTATAAGTGATTCAACATATTAGGTCAATACTAGTAGGTATAAGCTCAATATTTACCTTTATAAACAATTTTTTCCTTCTTTCTTGTTTTTGCCATTAGTTATGGTTGCGTATTCAAAGTTCTCATTGTCTTGAATCTTAATTCATTATCTATTTGTCTCGTGACATATAAATAAAAATAAGTAAAATTAGATAGGTGATCAATTTGGGAGCATGCATGTGCAACTTTTATACACTTTTTGGAACATATTTTCTTCCAAAAGATTACCAATCCACCTCAGACAATAATTTCGCATAAAATGATACGTCAAATAACATATTCATAACAAGTTAATGGGAAATATCATTATGTCAAATGATGAATATAATAAGGACGAGCAAACTCATTCAGAGGCTTAACTGCTTAAGGCAGTGACAAGATTTATTGGATTGGTATTGGATGGATGATAGTGCACGCAATTTATGCAGCTTAATTAGTGGATAGCTTTGAAAATGAATCTGTACCCTAAAAAGAAATCAGATCAATCATAAATCCAGAAATTAAGGGAAAATAGTATAGCCCGTAGAAGTTCCATTGGTAGTCACTTCACTGCACGAAACCAACTTATAGAAAATCGCCTAATAGCTAGAAGAGATTGTCTTCAATGAGTTAATGAGCAATATTCTTGAAGAACTCTTCTAATTCTTCCAATTCTGTCAAGAGAGGATTCTTAATTTTTGACATGATCATTAGGAAGGTTAGGTAAAGTGGGGATATTGCTACTGAGCCAGTAACTAGTAATTACTTTACCAAACCCTAATATTGAGATATTCGTTAGTGCTTTTGACAAGATAGGAGCCGAAACCCCGTACCGACATCATTTTTTCAGTCCTGCTGACGATTTGACCAATTTGTCTAAGAGACCATCAAATTTGTCAGAGTGCTCACATTGTTAAGTTGTTTTCAAGGGTACTTATCATACTTTATGGACGAAAAATATCTTACATCAAAATCAAAATCAAATGTGAAATGTCCTTTTATACATTCCTAGATCAATCTCAGTACCAGATTTTGAAATTAATTACGGCTAGTAAATTACGCGTCGGCCTGCTTCCTGTTTCTATTTGACGTCCAGCCATGTTGATTTTTGTACTAATTAAACATAGCATTTTAATTTATATTTAGAAATAACAATATGCTTTCACATCCCAAAATCTTAAACTGGTATCTCTAAAGGCTTGTCCATGGAGTCTCTGTTAAGTGACGTCCATATTACAAAGTTGTCAATATTATCAAGCGCATCTTTATCAATCCCTATTTGGTCTTTGTAAAGAATCCTTGACAAAATTTTATCGTTTAAGCTTCAATAATACTGGTATTATCTATATACAAATTTTAAACACAAACTCAACAAAATGTAAGGAAAATAATACACTTCCTACAAATATTTATTTTGGTTGGATCAACCACAAGCCAAGTAATTTCTGAGTCAGGGAGAAGAAATCTAAGTTTTGGCTTAGAAATTTGGTAGATAAAATAAATCAATGAGAATTCAGTTTCGATAAATTTACGAACTTTTAACATAATATGACTATTTGGATATACATAAGAAATTTTCCTAAATTCCCTCATTACTATCAGCTATATGTTCCCTAAAATTTTGCACATTGGAAAGCTCAGTCAAAGAGGCTCGCTTACTAACTGATTTCATTAAGGGGTATTTGGTTTGGTAAAAATATATCCAAGAATTGGATTAGGATCCCATTCTTGCTGTTTGGTTAGAAAAAATAAACTCTGGAATGATAATCTCATTACCTTAGGAAAGGGAATTAGTCATTCTCCCCATCCTCATTAATCAGTTTTGATTCCAGTAAGGAATCAAAATAAAAACAAGCATATTTTGATTTTAAAGTTTTAGATACTTTGTACACCCTAGATGACACCCTTCCCACGATGTAAGATAATTTTCTAAAATTAAAAATTTATTTTAATATTAATTAAATATCATAAATGTAGCCACCATCCCAGCCCTGCCTTCATAGTCATCCCACCATCACATGGATAGTCCAAAACGGATGCAATACTCAATCAACCTCTTCAATTTCTACCATCCTCTTCTTTTTAATCAATTAAATCCTCATGAAAGTGTACACAAGAAACCCAGAAAAGATCCAATTCTTAAATGCCTAAAACAATCCCCACATAAACAATGATGATGAACTTCATCCAAAACATCTGCCTCTACAGCAACATCAATGATGATGAACTCTTGTGTTGGTGAAAATAGTGGCAGAGATGTAGCAATCTTCAAGACAAGATCTGACCAAGTTTCAATTAAAATATGTAAAACAAAAAAAATAATAAAAAAGTAGACTTCACTTTGGCAAGCGAATGTTAACCTTAGGGATGATTCTAGGATACAAATTTTTATCAACTCTCTTTTTCTTCTTCCATTTTCACATTAATAATTTTCACAAGAGAGTAATTTGAAAAGTTGATATTGATTTGATTTCGGACCTCTATAATCCAAACAGCTTCAAATGGAATCAGATTATAATTTTATACTGAACCAAATAGGATGAATGAATAACCATTTAAATTTCGATTTCGATTCTGAAGTTCAAACCAAACGGACTTTAAATTATTTGTTAATATAGAAAAATAACTTCTTAAAAAAAAAATAACTTGACAATGCTATTCACGGATTCCATATCTTCATTGACCCCTCATAAGGATTGGATATGGTGTCCTGTCGTAGATAAACATTTGATGAGTTTTGTCTTAGAGAAAAAAGTTCATATTTAAAATAAAGAACAATTATTTAAAAGGATTGGACTATTTAGTACCTAATAAAAAACTCTTAGTACCAAAATTAGAAATATAGATGTCATTGAATTATTTAAATATTAGACTTTTATTTCATAAGAATAAATTGCATTGATTACAAAATCAATGGTTAATATTTATTATATTATATAATATATGCATGTAGAACTTTAATAATGTTTCTTATGTGGGAGAAGGATTTGAACAACTAACTACAGTTGATAATTTTGAGGTCGGTAAAAACTTCAAATAATTGAGGATTGTAATGGGAAAAGCAAAAAGCAATGTGGCTCTTCATGAAAAGCGCCGAAGACCAAATTAAGGAAGAATCCAAGAATGATAATTTTATAGAGAAGAATGATTATGTTTGCTTTCCGAAAGTGAGAGATTGAGAACTTTAAAAATTAGTAGCACAAGAGCAGGAGAATTGAAGGGGGTCGTCCAGTCACCAATGAGATTTGCTATGCAGAAATTTGTTCAGAGAGATAAGTCATATCAAATGATTCTCGGAAAATTCAATGTCGATAGCGATTAAATTTGGGCAATTTGTAGATAGGTTCAATTCACTTGGCAATCGGCATCGGATAAGGAAGCACTGGTCTTAAAGCGGCTGAAGAAAAGGAGAGGCAAAAATATATATAATATGCAAAGGGGAAATCATATCTATATGATAAGGACTACCTGCTCTCTTATTATAATATCGTTTTTGTACAATATTCTTATTTTTCTTTGTTATAAATACATGTAGATCCTCATTTTTTATAGGACATTTTCAGTATCATTCCTGAACTGACTAAAAAATAATGAATATTGCATCGAAGACTTTTTTTTTTTAATTTAATGGTGTCTATTATAATTTATTAAAAAACCATCATCAAATGAGAGGTTATTAATCAATAATTTTCTAAACTGGATATATCTCACTGTACTGTAGGCATATTCCAAAGTTTATGTTACTGGATTTTTTAAAAAAAAAATAATCCCTCCTTTTGCTTTTTTCTCTAAAAAATATAAATCTAGGTCTAGGATGACATTGCATATAGGTAGATGGATTCAAAATGGGAAAAATATTGCACTACTCTTCAAGTTTTGGAAATTATCAATCCCATACCAACTATAACACATTTTGTGAACAATTTCCTAAACGTCTTCTGAAATTCATCAATAACTTTTCAAACGTACCCCAAACGGCATTAATCTTTTGTGACAAGGGTAAGTATGTTATTTTGACTAAACCATCTTCAACGTTAAACTAAACCTTTTGAAGGTGTTAAAAATGTAGTTCAATTATTTGAGAAAATGTGTAAATGAGACTTGTCTCTTGGAATACAATGACATGGGTTTTAAGTCCCAAATAGGCAATAATCTCGGCCATCTTGAATCGAACAATGACATCAATTCTTCTTTCACATTTTCCCTTTCAAACAAACATCAAATGCATGGCTGAAACCAACAACCATGGTAGAGCTTGGTCTCCTCTAGCAAGAAACAATTTGAGCATAGTGATTCTGGCAACGATTACCATTTGATTGCAAAGAAATCAATATTTTCTGGGTTACTTTAAAGTATAAACCATAAAAACCCAATGATTTTTAAGTATGACTAGTGCTATTTAAACCCCACCATCGAACTAAAGGATCTCAACTTCTTATTTTACCCAATTTATTATTATTATTATTTTAAGTTTATTCTCTTATGACACCTCATCAAATCCCACAAATAATCTTGGTCTACTTTTCTGCATATACAAACACCCAATCATCTTCATCAACCTTAGCCAAGATATTTTTCCCCCTCAAGAATTCTTTTTCCAAGAAAAATATAAAACTATGAGAAAACTAAATAAACTAAAAGAGCAAAGAAGAAAATTGGATAAATTGATTTATTTTTCTTAATCAATTCTTCCTCTTATATATCCTATTTTTTTCTTATTTTCTTTATTTCTTTTGTTTATCGTTTTTAATAAAAATTCATATGCTATTTTTTCAATAAAATGTTTGAACTAGGGGTGGGCACTGGTCGGGTCGGGTTTGGCCCAACCCAACAAAAACCCGAACCCGATCGGGTCAAGAAAATTGAACTCGAATTTGGGTTTTGAAAAAAATGAACCTATTGGATTCGGGTCAGGTTGGGAAGGTATTAAAATTTTAAAATTTTCGGGTCAGGTTTATTCATATAATTTTATATAATAAATAAATTTTGTTTACATCGTATACATAAAATGAGTTATAGCCAGGTGGTAATCTTGTCGAAGGTGTTATAAAAGGTAAAGAGTTCGAATCTTGGTGTTTGCAATTTATTTTTAATATTAGTTTCGGGTCGGGTTTCAAGTTCTTAGGGCCCAACCCGAAAAAAATCCGAACCCGATCGGGTTGAAAATTTGGACTAGAATTCGGTTTCTCTTATGGGCTGACCCCACAAAAACCCAACAGGTCGAGTCAGGTAATTTTGCTCAGCCCTAGTTTGAACTTTCATCTTTGAATTTGATGTTAAACTTGTGTGCATAAGAATTGAGAAGAGATTCAAAACTTGATAATTGTAAACAAAGTTAGCTTCCCAAAAATATTGCTAATAATTTTGTTTGTTATTTGTTAAAAATCTTTAAATTTTATCATATTAGGTTTAAATTATAAATTGGAGATTAAAACTTAGGATGTATGCAAAAGGGGTGTAAAAATTGTTTACAGAGAAAAGAAATTAAATGTACATTTTGTTATTTTGTTTTAAGATTTTAGGTAATTTACTATAAGGCCATATTTAAAATTAAAAATTCTTTTAAAAATGGGGATCCTTTAGTTTTATAGTGGGGTGCAAATAACACTACTCCTTAAGTATTTGATATATATAAAAGATATTTTGAACATTAGTCCCACATAATTATCTTTTATCTCTAACATATACTTTTATTACAAAGATTCTCCGCTAACCTAACATATACTTTTAGTACAATGATTCTCTGCTAACCTTATTTTTGCCTCAACTTTTTCTAAGAATGTGATTGGTGTAATGAATAGAGAATAAAAATGAATCTTAATCATTTACACACAATATTAAAACATCAATGTACGTTACTCTTCCCAAATAAGATTCCAAAATTAGGATCCTAAATGATGTAGAATTAATTAATGAATGTCAAGCGAATGGAGGGATTGAATAATGAGTGATTTGTCAACTTTAGATCAATGTTAACTAATTTGATAGATATGATTTGGGATATAATTTTGAGATGTACTGTACATAATATATACACTTTCTTTAAAAGGATTACTAATTGGATGGTACATTGGTATAATAAATGATGTAAT
>JANKKB010028717.1:0-16328 GCA_026225775.1 Bursera palmeri | reverse complement strand
ATGTACTGGGAACTTTCTCTGTTGGTAATAGTAGGCAGTTTTGAAAGAGACTTGCAGAATCCCATTCTACCATATTTAAGAAAAGAAGACTCGGATTTATTTAAAGCATAATCACATTGAGGTCATTAATACTTTCATGGTTAGCTATAACGAGTTGCAACTTGTATCTCATTAATCACATTGGATAGCATTATGAGGGAGCTAAGAGATTACCGAACTTTCATATACTAGCAAGCTTGACAATAGTTTTACTTTCTATGGATCGTTTACACGAAAACAAATATACCCGTTAAACAGCAAGAATACACGTATATACACATCTATACTTATATCTAGACTTTTACTTCTTGTTCTGACACCAATATTTTATGTCAACCTTCGTAGTGACATGTAGACAACCATCCTTTAGTCAATTCCTAATTCAATTAAGTACAATTTAACTATCAAAGCAGAGCCACATAGAATGTATATAGTATTTTTTTGTGAATTACAGAAGATCAATGTAATTTACCCCTCCTTTTATAGAACAGTAAAATCTGGTCAGGATGTGACAAGGTAATTCATTTAAGTTAAAATTAAACTTAAACAAACTGCAAAAACATAGTACAATTACGGGTCGTGGGAATAGACACAAGAAATGAACAGAACTCTCGTCAGTTACTCTACATAGAAAGCATCACCAGAGTAGTATCACATACACAAATACAATGAGATACTATATGTCTATCAAGTATATTTGATTCTGAAGATACGAGCCAGAACTTTCAAACACACAATTGCAAGAACTTAATTGAAAAGTTCCAGATAAAATAATTATAGAACAAGATAGAAAAAACTAAAGATGAAATGGCTGATAATTAATAGAAAAGACAAATGAGTTACCTCCAAAATGGGCAGTGTGGAATCTACAAGATCGAGGGTGATTAAGTAAAGGGTCGAACTGGGTTTTGCAGTTCTTGCAAGTTCTGAGGGTTTTGCTATTGGAGTTGGCGGAGCAATGAATTGCATAGAGTTTTGGTGAATAAGTGAGCGTGGCTATTGGTCTGGGATGGTGTTGGAAAGATGGTGGTGAGCTTCTGTGAGGAGAAGGCAATGAAGGTAGTGAATGAGAAGGAATGGTGAGAGCCATGAGAATTCAACGGAACAGAAGTTGTAAACAAGACAGTACACAGGGTGGATGGGTGTAGTCAGTTGTATTTTGGAGTCTTAGACAAATGGGTTGGGCTTGGGCCTTATGTTTGTTCTTAGCATTTAACTTATTTGTGTATTTATTTATTTATTTTTCACCCACTCTCTTCTACGTCGAATAGAAAATTTTAACACAAAATCTTTCCACCCGCTATGAAAAGCAACGAATTAACTAACTCCACTTGCGAAAAGACCAAGCTACCCTCTATCCCCAAACTCCTCTCTGACTTGTCCTCGTGACCCTGCAAGTCGGCAACTCACCGCAGACACCCTAGAATCCCAGGCTTCAATTCTCCTGCAATTTATCATAATCTAATGAACTTGGGGAGCTTTCAACGATGGCAGACAACAATGAAGAGCCAAGCACTGCACCAGAGCCCGGTCGCTGGTACAACATAACGCTAGGCAACTCCTTCAGAGACAATAACCACAGTCATCACTCTCCCAAGTTCTGCACTTTACGATGTAAGTACTCATTCTTTGGTTAAGGAGAAAATCGAGTAAAACATGAGAAATTTTGAGCTTTCTGTGTATATTTGTGTAATGTTGTTTTGGTTATTACCGTTGTAAGAGGGCGTTCAATTGAGCAACTAGACATTTTAATTTTACATGTTGTTTGGTTTTTTATGATATTTTCGGATAAGAAAATGAAACTTGGATTTTGGAGTAGGCAGTTGAATGAACCTTAAGTTGCTCTTTTAAATGCAATTAATTTGTTTGATTTCCAAGAGAACATGTACGAGAAAAAGGATTATGCTTGAATAATTTTGATTGTTAATATCTGCAGAAGAAAAAGATATGATCCCAAGCTCAAAAGATCATTTTCTCTGAACCCAAGTGGCCAATAAGGGGGTTAAATGTTTGGTTTTTATCATATAGTTGAGTATTTGGGGTGTTCATATGTTTTCTCTTTTTCCTTTCCCCAGATGAATTTAAACCAGCTTCTATTGATACTAACAAGCCCGGATCACTCCACAAGAGGAAGGATAACAGGGTTACAGTCGAATTTCAAAATAATCAACATGGAAAACCCAAAGTGACTTTTGAGGGTGTTGGTGAAGACTTTAGGGATAGTGATGCGGTTCTATTTTTTGATGGTGAGACATTTCAGTTGGAGCAGTTGCACCGGGCAGTGAAACGGTTGAGGCATGTTCGGCTACCTGGTGAGCCTGTGGCTGTAGCTGCATCAACCATGACTTCTTCTGTTGCACCGGTTGTGGAATCTTACTCAACACCAGTTGCCGTTGGTAAAGGATCAAAGCTTCAGGCTTTGAACTCAAGCATAGTCCATGAAGCAGTGAGTCTGTAGATTTTCATATTGTTTGCAAGAATAAAATTATTACTATAGTGGATTTCGATTTTGATCTTCAATTTAAAATATTCTCAAAGAAAACTATTACCTTCATTTTTCAGTCTTCCAACACAAATGTGGACTGTTTCTTCTACTTGATTTTAGCTCTGGGGTGATGTGTCAATAATTGTCTAAGAGTTTTAGAATTTAAGGTGTCTAAGAATTTTAGGAATTAGGTTTTACTTTCTGTTGCCATTAGTATGTAATATCAAATTGGCTTGATATGATTGTCGCTTAGGGGTTTTCCTTCAAATGGACTTTCGTAATCCTGTTGAGAATTTGTTCATGTTGCCTTCACACAGCAAGCAAAAGCTTTTGCCTCCATTTTTTTTTTTAAATTCTTTTGATATTGATTCTGTTTGCAGCCGACCTCATGTCCTATGATTTCAATGATTTTCTGGCTGTTAGGATCATCTTTGGAGAGAAGGAAAGACACATTTTCATGAAGCAAGCATATTGTCATCTTGTTGCAAATTAGTTTTCTGTAAATGATAGCTATCTAACTCCTCCACCGTGGCCTAATCTTATAAGTAAATGAAATAGAAGTGCTCCCCCTAATCCGGATCCAAAGTATGCTCCTATCTA
Organism: Bursera palmeri; assembly: GCA_026225775.1. Lineage (NCBI taxonomy): Eukaryota > Viridiplantae > Streptophyta > Magnoliopsida > Sapindales > Burseraceae > Bursera > Bursera palmeri. Next base: position 13,204 of record JANKKB010028717.1, on the reverse strand, counting down.
CTGATTAAAGAAATGACTATTGGGAATGAAAGATCATTTACTTTGCTTAAGCCTTTTATTTTAGAATGAAGAAGAGGAACAAAAAAAGATAGACCACACAATTACGACTACACATATTACAATTCCTACTACTGGAGTAAAAATAAAGACAAGCATACGTATGATCCCATAGACCAAATAGCATCTACTTATCAAAATAAGAAATTGCTATCTTATAGTGTTGGAATCACCCTCGTAACAGTTTCCTGTTTTTAGTCCAACTATTCTTAGGGGGCATTTGTTAGACTCTGGAAATCACATCAAGTTATTTGTCAGTGATTGAACTGTCTGTCCAGTTTTGAAGCTAACAAATTTTTGTTGCAATTTTTCTTCTTTTTCTCAAACATAAAGACAAAACATAGATTTGTTATAACTATTTTATCAATGTATTTGTGAATGAACTCCAATTTTGATATTTATAATGATTTTTCTATTTATGCTGTTATTTTTGTTGAATTCTACAGGTTCAGCTACAACAGACTGACACTGGAAACTCGAAAAGCTTAGGTATGGTTCCTTTTCTCTCTCTCTCTCTCTCTTTTCATTAAATTTCTCAATTCAGTCATGGCACTGGAATGTCCTGATAAAGTTGTTACTAAATGGGCTCAAGGCCTACATACTTGAGCGAATTTCTAAGTGGTTCGTAGCTAATGCAACAGAAAGGCTAAATTTTTTCTTTTTCGTCTTACAGTTCTAGGAGCCTGCTGTCCAATGATTAATTTTATGTCTGATTTTTGCATGAGGGTTCAATTTGGTTGTTTTGGGCTTTGTTTTTCCGCTTATGAGTTGTGAATCAAGATCACATACATTTGCTCCTCCTAAGCAGGCCAATGCCAATCAGACTAATCATATTCTTTTTTCATCATTTTCCAGAATATAAATAAAATATAAAAGGAATATTACATAAATTAACTTATCATTTTCCAGAATATAAATAAAATATAAAAGGACTATTACATAAATTAACTTATTGTGTGGTCTGGATTGAATCTTAGTGGCTAAGCTCTATTAAGAACTTAATAATTGTGATTCTCTTTGAATAACTAACACACTGCATACATCTGTACTTTCAGTTATCTAATAAATGTCACAGAAACCCAGGTACCTTTTCCTTTAAAAAGAATCTTGACAACTGAGCAATTTTTGTTGCATTAAATTACATTTTCATGTAAAATTGTGTTAGATTTACTCAGTTTTGTTACAGTGACTAAGTTTTGTACCTGCTCGGGTGCAGGACCTAGAAGTGAGAAGGATGTGGAGTATTCTTCTCCCCTTCGTAATCCATCAATGTCATCACCAAATGCCCAGAAGTTTGAACCTGAGGAACATGTGGAAATAGTTGATGACAACGACGATGGCTCTGAAACATCAAAGACAGTGATTGCTTCTGCAAAGGAATTTCGCACTGGTCTTGATATTGATATCAACTTACCACATCAAATTGACTTGGATGATGAAATTGCTGATGTAGACGTTAGTGATGATGAAGCTGATATGGGCCCTAATGCCGCAGAAGCTCTTAGAGCTCAGGTAAATGCAGAAGGGAGGGAGGAACAGACTTCTAGTTCAAGCAGCAGCAGTGAGAGTGAGAGTAGTGGGACAGAAAGTGGTAGTGGTAGCGGGAGTGGAAGTAGGAGTGCGAGTACTAGCACTGATAGTGAAAGCAGTGATGGCTACTCTGTCAACTCTATCTAAGAGACTCAGACAGTCAAGTCATGGAGGCAAGTCAGTAACTTACCATGTTTGATTGCTGGCAATATGCTTGAATTGCAGATTATGAGAACGGGTCAAAATGATGAAAGCTTTTCTACCATTGGTGATTTTGGGGGAATCTTTGATTCAAATGCATTTATAGTTGTGAAAAGTTAGAGCTTAGTTATTCCTTCAAAAAAAAAAAATAATAATTTTAGTGTAATTTAGTATGGTTCCTAGAACTCGATATGAAGTGAGGGACAACTGATGAACTTGTAAATTTATGAAGGTTGGAATAACAAATAGAGTATTGTAGAGCAAAAGTCTGCGCAGAGATGGATGGTTCATACCAAGTTTATGAGGATCCCTTCATTTTCAGTCTCTTCCTTTCATCCCCCAGGAAGGAGCTTTTCGGAATATTTCAAGAAGTCATATTTCAGTATGACTAATTCATGTGTTATGAAACATCATGTCCTTAAACATAAATGCGTAAAGTTATGTTGTGCGTGTTTGGCTCGAATGCTTTGCATTTCATAGAAAATAAGCCTCTGGTTAGCAAAGCTGATGAAGCTTCAGCGAAGAAATCAGCTTAAACTAGAAGAAAATTCCATAAAAGTCCAAAGCGGACACAAGAAGATGAAAGAGAAAAAGGTAGACCAAAATCCAGAGAATAGATTGCACGCGAGATATGTCAAATACTTGATGAGACTATATGCTTACTTTCGCTTTTAAGATGCTAATAAATCCCCGGGATTAGAAAGTACATAAAAGTTCTTACGAGAGATTAAACATGAAAATATTTTTTGCCAGCTCCTTATCGAGTAAATCATTATATTAAACAGCTTCAGAGTACAAAGTGCAGATACCATCATGAAAAATGCAATTGTGTACGCACATTGAGCATTTTTCGAAATTGAATACATAAAATTTGTACCTATCAATTCTCTCAAAATTTATATTCACTAAATGGTAGCCACTTCGAATCTTACATTGCTCAGCTTTGTGGGTTAAACAACACAAGGTGAACTATGTATAAGCCAATAGAAAGCAGGAAAAGAAGGATAAGAGACGACCCAACTCCTATGCAGGAGACGATGCTTCCTCTTCTTGTTCTGTGCCTCTATTGTCATCAGTTCCTTTACCCCCCGTATATCCATCCTGCAAAATTTTATCTTCCGAGGGCGAGTTCTTCTTTGCTTTCTTGCTACCTTCAACTTTCCACATATCCCATACCCGGGTTTTGGGTGGCGGTATCACCTCTCCACTAGGTGCAACTAATCCTGGCTTGCCATCATCAATAACTGCATCTACCAGCCCATAATCCTTAGCTTCCCAAGCAGTCATGAAATTATCACGGTCAGTGTCCACTTCAATCTGCAAACAGCCAGAAGTCATATATATAAACATAAAAGGGAAATTCAGGAATGAAGTACATGTAATAACTGGAAAATAAAGGAATGAAAAGGTATTATCATTTAGTGCCAACCTGCTGTTCAGGCTTCCCAGTAATTCTAGACAATATCTTGTTCAGTTTGACCTTGTGGTACGCCATCTCTCTTATCCGTATACTCATATCTGTTGCCTGAAATCACATGGAACTTCTCAGATCAATCAATCTCCAATGCAAAATTTAGAATCCTTCTACAGCAATATATATACCTAATTAAGCTATTTCCTGCAACAGTAACAAATGTCTAATGCGATTATGTAAGAAATAAGTTCAAATCTTCAATAAAAGTTCAATTTTTACCAAGAATATAGATCTCACTATGTATTAGCACTCCAATGTTTGCCATAAGAATTCATGTTTAAAAAAGCAGTTTTTTTTTTTAATTGTTTTCAATAACTTAAAAATCCCCCGAACTTACTTACCAAACTTGAGTTCAAAGCTAACGTTCCTACCAAAACTTACAAAGCCCTACAATATCTTGGAAATAAGAAATTAGTGGCTTATTACTAACTTAATATTCCACTCATCTTCTTCTTGCACTTGGTTTCCAGAAAGGAAAAATTTGATTCATCAATGCTTATGATTTTGCATTAGCAACCGTTATATCCTTTTCTAAGTCCCCTCAAGACGAGACTAAGTATCACAGGAATTCTTGTCAAGGAAAGATAGAATTTGTAATTTTAAGTTGCAGAATGAAGTGTCAGTTTCAAGAGTATTTTGTGCATTAGCATCTTCCAGTGCTTAAACAAGAGTAGTGTCACCTAAAGAAGCAGACAATGAACACTTACTTTGCCTCCAGAAGTCCCTAGTGGTTGATGGATCATCACTTTACCATTGGGCATGCAAAACCTCTTCCCTTTTGTGCCAGATGCTAGCAGAAATGCACCCATAGATGCAGCAAGCCCAAAGCAAATAGTCGAAACATCAGCCTTGCATAACTTCATTGCATCATATATCCCCATTCCTTCATGCATCATGGAAAAGTCAAAAGAACAATGTAATCAGAATTTGACAAGAAGTTTTATAAATGTAATCACCTCAGTTCAGTAATGTGTAGACCACAAATTACTAGGATTGTGATGAGTCTTTTTTGGCTAATTAAATCCATCTTAGTCAATATCGACATTAGATTGCAACTTTAAACAAATCATGTCCATGAAGGTTCCATGAATGACTTTTAACCCCATTGTTCCTAACACAATCCTCCATCAAAATTAGAAGTGGTTGATTGGTTTCACAGAATTTAAGTCTTTTTGTACATGGAATACAGACTTAGAGTCCTTCAGATGTGTTAACCAAGTAATTGAAAGAATCATTAACTCAAGAGAAACAAAGAACTAAATAACTGTTCCAGCTCAAATAAATTTACAACAATAGATGGGAAGATAAGCAGAAATATATTACAAAGCAGCCTGTACTTAAGCTTGTGAACAAACAATAGACTGCTGGTAAAGTTTGCAACTTCTTTTTTGGGCTAGAAGGGAAGAATTTCTGGTTTTGAAGAGAAAGTAAATTTCTATGAGATGTGTCTTTACTTATAAAACTGACTAGGTCAAACCAAATCAACAGAAGAAACATGTAAAATCTTTTTGAGGTTCCATTTAGCCCCAATAAATACCAAAAACACTAAACAATATCCTCAATAATTTGTAGTTCTCCAGAGTACACATTATTAGCTTATAACATCAAGAGAAGATTTTGCCTCACCAAAGGCATCATGATGCTTGGAATTCCCCTCCTATATACATAAAGTCTCAACAGCTCGCCATGTAGGAATTCCACAAACACACATCTGACTGTCTTGCCCCATCAAAATTATCAAATATTTTCCTATCTACTAAATCACCTATGAAACATTTGTACATTCTAATGGGGATGGGATAACATAGGAGAACAAATGAAGTAAGCAATAACTCATTTATCAATTTTGAGCCTTAAGTTCAACTTACATAATTTATTCCCAATCTTCATAACAAGCCAACCCATGATCTATACAGTCATTTATACCATCTAGCAACCATAATACATACTCCAATCCAAAATTTCAGCCTATATATGATAAGGGGAAATAACAGTAGAAGCGTAATTCAAGCATACTCGTAAACATATTAGACAGACATACCAGCAGTAACAGAGCCTCCGGGTGAGTTAATAAACAACTTGATATCTTTCTGAGAGTCTTCAGCATCAAGAAATAGGAGCTGACTAATAATAAAATCGGCTGTCACGTCATCAACCTGCCCAAGAGGCATGAAAACCAGTTCACATTTTCCAGCTTGTACACTATACTATATTTCAGCATAAGCAATCATCAATCAGCATTAAAAACTACAAAATCCTCAAAAATCACCTTAAAATAATAGATAATAATCTTGTAAACCCATCTCCCTAATCCAAATATACAAGCTATAATCAAGCAAAAAAGTAAAAAATAAAAAATAAAAAAAATTAAAACGTTAATGAGCATTAATGATATGGAAAAAAAACTTCTCAAGAACCTCATTTTCTATACCTCTACAGAATGACATTAATCACCAATAACGAAGAGAACCCACTTCTATATTCAACAATTAAGCTCGAAAACATATATTCAAACATATTAAATAACCAAAACCCATCTTGAAAAGCGTGAAACCTGAGAACCCAGGAAGATAATTCTCTGACGAAGAAGCATATTGGTGGTGTCAAGCTCTTCAAATCTTGGCAGCCATGAAGCTGAAGTGGTATTAGCAACGGAGAGATTAGAGACATCCCACTGCGTGGACAAGGTCTCTCGTCTTGTGGGTAAGCTATTCAAGGCCTTCACGCTGATGGGTCTTCTTCTCTTGTTAGGGAAGTCGGATTTTACAAGGGATTTGTTTGCAAAACAGAGAGGTTTGGAAACTGAAGCTGCTGCTGTAGCTGCTGCCACACATGTTAAACTCATCTCCATCTTCTCACTCCAAGTTTCTCTCGTTGCTGGGTCTCCAGAAGATTTACTCTCACTATTAGAAGAAACAGAGTCGGAGAAAATGTGTTACTTCCAGAATCCCGTAACTTAACGAGGGTTGATTTGATGTTCTAGTTGGTTTTAGACATGAAATAATTTCTTTTTGCGCCTTTGGGGTAGTAAATCAGAATAAAAGAGAAAATTAGGGTTTTTTTTAATTTTAAATAAATACGGGTCGGCTCAGTTTCGGGTTTAACCATCCGGAATAGAAAAATAAAGGGCTAGGATAAGAGTTTCTGAGAAGTAAGAGCACCAAAAAGAGAGAGAGAGAGATAGGGAGGGAGGGAGGGAGCATGGCGAAATTCTCGGTGGGTAGATTAGAAGACGGAGAAGGACCAAGCACCAGGTGTCCAAAGAAACGAAGACTTCAATTCCAAATCAAATCCCAATCCCGAGAAGAAGAACAAGAACAAGAGGAAACTGTTCCGATTGAAATTAATGGATCAGAAGAAGAGGATGGTGAAGAATATCCGGAATCCTCTTCAGGAGAAGAATATGAAGACCAAGAACACGAAGTTAATGAAATCAACGCTGAAGGTGATCTGGTGGGATCTAGAACTGAGTCTTTATCTGTGACCCTGGCTGACCCGGAAGTCTTGGATTGCCCCATTTGCTGTGAGCCTTTGTCCCTTCCTGTCTATCAGGTTGTTATTTCTTCAAGTTATTATTACTCTTTTATATATATATATATATATATATATATATAGTGTTTTTCTGAAGGTAGTTTCTGTTGGGTATGTTTGTTATGCATGGATTAGGAAATTTTATCAGGGTTTGCTTGTTCTTGTAGGGATTTTTGTGTTGAGATTCTTCGCATGAAGTCGAGAGCCCGTGATTTGTTCGACTAGGGAGATTGTATGATCTGCGATAGTTGGAAGTATGGGGTAAATAATACACCCCTGAGGTTTAGCTTAAGTATCAAACTTACGCTGATATTCATAAAGCAACATAGACACCCCCATAATTGGAAAACATGGGTGCCTTGGACCGTAAAAATTGGTTCTTGATATTACTTAAAATATCAAAATGAGAATCTTTACGTTGTTTTATGAATAAAAGGGGTGAGTGTTTACTTAGACTAAACCTCGGGGTGTCTAGTATTTATCCCTTGAAAGTGTTGATCCTAGAAAGAGCATGAAAGTTGAAATCAAACACATATTACAAGTAACGTGGAAAGTAAAACTTATATTAATGGGAACGCAAGAGTTGTACAGAATAACAAATCTAATGTTCAGTAATGCCTAGTAGTTTCTGTAGAATGACGGTAGAATATGAGTTCAGTGCTTTTACTGTTTGTCTATATCTGAGAGACAATTTGGATGTTACATAGTGTTGTTAAAGTTTGGTTGGTAAAAATATGGAACTGTCCCAAATCTTTGAGAAATGCCAAGTTGTATTTGAGTTTTCAAAGATAATAAGGTGATGATGATGCTTTTTAAACATCCTTGTAATCGTCAATGCCCGATAAATGTTTCAAGGGTTAGAGTTTGAGGCACTGACTGCTTTCTTCTATACCTATGTGGTTAAACTGTATCATATATTGAGTAATTTTAACCGAGATGGGAGGTAGTAAGAAAGTTTCATAAAATTCTCCTACTCTTCTCGTCTTTAAATGTCTTTATTTATCATCCAAATTCTGTATCATAGGGTCCTCAGATAATAATTAACATGGTCGAACTTGTTCCATGTAATATTGAATGATACACGAAGTCGGAGTTATTGTTTTCTTAAAGAGGATATTACATAAATGTCTTTCCACTAGCTATTTTTGCTTCCCTTTTCATTTGTCAAGGAGGGTATTTTGCAAGCATATGCTTTGATACATGATTTCTTCACTTACCTGAGTATGTTGGTATTGCTGATAGACATTCCATTTCAACGGAAAATGTTCTGACTGGTACGAGAGTTCATGTAACTTAGCAACTGTGTGTATACATGCTTGCATGACTACTCATGTATTTGTATATGTTTATGTAGGCAAGTAATTGTATCAAATATTAATAGTCTGATATCTTTATTCATTTTCGCATGGCAATTCAGTGTGAAAATGGACATATAGCTTGCACTTGCTGCTGCACCAAAATTATGAATAAATGTCCCTCCTGCTGTATGCCTATTGGATATAATCGGTGTAGGGCCATTGAGAAAGTCTTAGAGTCAATCAAATTCAAATGTCAAAATACGAAGTATGGGTGCAAAGAAGAGATGAGTTATAGTGAGAGGCATCGTCACCTGAAAATATGCCTTTATGCTCCGTGTTCTTGCCCCCTCTCAGATTGCTTCTTTTTTGGTTCTTCCAGACAGTTATATGAACACTTCAGTGCTAATCACAAGGATTCAGCTGTAAAATTTCAGTATAACAGAGGCTTCCAGATTAGCTTAGATGTTAATGACAGATTTCTTGTTCTTCAAGAAGAGAGGGATAATGTCCTATTTATTCTGAATAATGGTAATGAATCTTTTGGGAATGTAATTTCACTTAGTTGTATTGCACCTTCGGCGAGGGGAGGGTTCCTGTACGATATTCTGGCAAGACCTGAAAGTTGCACCCTTAGATTTCAATCTTCTACAAAGAGCATTCAAAACCTGCTTCATAATCCTCCGTCTGCTGGGTGCCTTCTAGTTCCATCTGATTCCTTTGGTTCGTCTGGGAAGCTCAAGCTGGATCTTTGTATACGGGCCCCATTAAATATTAAGTTCGCTATTGCATAATGCAGTTGTAAATATTGTTGACATGAAGCATTTCCTCTGCATTTTACTTACATTTGTACATTGTTGTTGATTAAAATGAAAATGCAAGCATTATGCTTGCAAGAATTCCTGTACAATACTTGGATGATATTAATTTAATGCATCAATTTGCTTAAAAATTGACAAGAAAAGAGGAAAAAAATCACTTTACGAAATGATCCTTGCTGGCTAAGGTTGTATTCTTGGTACATCATTTTTAGATATCGTTTAATCTTTTCCGGATGAGACACAAAGATACAGCTAACATGCATATGGATTATGGAACAACGGAAGGGAAATTGGCTGACATTTTATCATGGATCCTTAAGAATGTTCGTATAAGAGTAACTAATGTTATTTTATGATTCAGAAGGTTGAAAAATGTTTATTAATAATTAAATAAATATTACTATTTATCATGCTAAACTTATTTATGTGTACCTGGACAAAAGCTCAATAATTTGCTTATAATTAGCTTAACTAATGTCTGGTTATTAAAGCTGTAATATTGTTGTGTTTGTTAATTTGTTACTGTTACTAGCTCAGCCTATGTAGCAGTGACATGTAGCAAGATTGTCTAGATCTTTGGGATGCAGCCCGATAGAATATTTCACCAGGTGTCCACTGGAATTTCTCCAAGTGTTATTCTGTAATTGGACTTTTATAAGTAAAAGGACAGCCTGAGCAAGCCCTTGCAGAGTGAGCAATTTGTTCAAGTTGGTATACCATTAAGAGCCTTATTCAGGCCGATGATCATAATGGAGCAAATACATAATTCAACACCCTTGTCTTTATGCCCTATATTGAAATTGCCCATAATTGTATATTTATATACACACATAATAAGAGCTTTGATATTTCTTCAACTTTTAATATATTATTAACTTATTAAATTTCCATTAGTTATATGAATACATTATTGAATTATATAGATTTTTGAGAAAAAAAATAATTAATTTGATTTTAACATAATGAATGCATTTAAAAAAAGGGCATAGAAAGTCTTTAATGGGGTTGACAACCACTCTTTTTTTTCACTGAAGAAGAGTTACGTTGAGTTTTCTATTCAATCATCTATCCTCTTCAAATCCATAAACGGCAATTCCTCTCCTCCAACTCACTCAAAGTCAACAAAAATGAAAAATAAATACCATTTTTTAAATTTCTCATGCTTCTTGAGTGAAGAAAATCAAATACAATACGGAGACTTTTGATCTGTTTTTAAGTTTCTATCTCCCATAAGCCAAAATAAAAGAGAACAAATTAAAGAGATAGCCCAGGCAACTTGGTCGCTCGCAAGCAACCATGCTTTAGCAATCTGGATGTGCGGGCCCCAGGGGTCGACCCAAAGGGGGTCACGTGGGGTCAAGTGACGCCATTAGACTTTTATCTATTTTTAAATTTTTTCAAAGAAATGCTTCTTCTGGACTTCTTTAGCTCTTTCTTCCTCAACTTATGTGGCTGTAAGAAGATTGGTAATATATGGCGTTAACACCATCAACGCTAACAGAGATTTGTATAAGTTCTGGACATCGGATGACAAAGTGGATTTGTGTCAAAATTTTAATTTTATCTCTCAAGTTTGTCTCTTTGTTTTCTTATTTCATATGTTTATCTTCCTGTTTCTATTGTTTTTTTTATTTTATTTTTTTTTGTCTATTTCTTGTTGAGTAAGTTTTGAGTAATATTATTACACAGATTGAGTAATAACATTAAAGATTACCCTTCTAATGGATCTTTTCTAATAAAAGCATAATTTTTTTCAATGTCTAAAAGTGATGGTTTAAAATAAGAARGATAGAATGTTTTCATTAGTTTATCTATTAATAATATTAGCATTAATTTTACCGGTTACCACTGCTATTGTAGAGAGCATTTTCAGCAATAAATACTGTAAAGAATTTTTTACAAAATAGAATGAGTGATCAATGGTTAAATGATAGCTTAATTGTGTATATAGAGAATGATGTATTTGATAATACTCATAATAAACTCATTATACAATATTTTTAAAAGATAAAATATCGTCAAGGACAATTATAAATGTTTTGAGTAATATTATCGTCAAGAATTTTTTTGTTCTATTGAGTAAGTTTTTATTTATTTTGATTTTTATTTATGTTAATTGTTATTTTAATTTTTGACCCCTCTTGATTTCATTCCTAGGTCCGCCCTGTTTGTGGCTGTTGTTTCCTAGATTTCATCCTCTTTTGGTTGGAGTATTTGGGTGTTGCAATAGGGTCTTTGGTTGATGGCATTGCAGTGGGTAAGGTATCAAGAGGAAGAAGATAGTAGGCTTTGGGTTTCTACTATCTTGTGTTGATATACAGTGAGTTCTATTTTTAAGAAGTCCCAAATTCTGCCGCTTACCCAAAGCCAACTTCTGCGTGCGGCAATTTCCAGTATATGCACAACGCCCGAACGATGCAACACGTCGACACCGATGTCTTATAGCACAGTGTCATGCAAGCGACCGATATTTACTGTCCCATGCTATCTTATCTGCAGTTTCTTATTTTAATTTAAATATGAATTTAATTTTAACTAATTGTCTTTCAAAAATAATCTTTTTTTAATTCTTTTAATATTTTAACATTTTCTCGACAACTTACTTGTTTTATAGGTACCAAACTTTCAAGCACAGTTATAATTATAGACAAATAATTATTACGCAAAAAAAATTAAAATTATTTCTAAAATTTTCTCTCTAATTTTTATTATAAATTTTACTTTTCCAATCCGGAGAACAGGAACGAGAGGAAAATGTACCAATTGAAATTAATAGAAGAGCATGAAATCATTTTGCTGTACTTGAAAGTATTGATCCTGGAAAGAGCATGAAAGCTGAAATCAAACACATTACTTGTACTAGAGAAAGTAAAACTTATAATAATAATGGGAATTGTAGTTTAGAATGTAAATCTTAGGGTCTGGGAACGCAAGTCTTGTATAATATTATTACACATCTAATTTTTAGTAATGCCTAGTTGTTTTTGTAATGACCTTAGAATTTGGATGTTACAGAGGGTTGTTATAGTTTGTTTGGTAAAGATGGAACTGTCCCAAAACTTTGAGAAATGCAAGTTCTTTTGATTTTTTCAAAGATGAGAAGGTGATGATCTTGATGCTCCGTAGACTTCCTTGCAAACATAGTGCCCAATAAATGTTTCAAAGATTAGAGTTTTGAGGCACCAACTGTTTTCTTTCATTTTTACTTTTTCTTCTGGACCTATTTGGTTAAAAGTTATCATGTATGGAGTAACTTTAGCTGATATTATTGGAGATACTAAGAAAGTTTTGGAAAATCCTTAACTCTTGTCTTTGAATGTCTTTAGTTATGGTTGGAATTCTATATCGTAGGATCTTCAAGATGGAATCGGGATCCTCTTATGATTTGAGCTCTTCTGAGTTTTTACAGATCTTGTGCCATTTTGATTAATTATTTATGAGTGATTAAGATTAACTATATTATTTCTCTTCCTTCATATACTTTTCTATTAACAACTAATCATGTTCTTATATTTTGCTCAAGTGAAAATCGGGTAAGAAGAGTATTATGTTTCCTTCAGATGATAATAATATTAACATGGTGAAATTTGTTTAATGTAATATTAATTTATTAAATGATATTTGAAGTGGACGATGTTGTGCTTGCCATTAGCAGTTTTTGCTCCCCTTTCATGTGTCAAGGAGGGGACTGTGCAATCATACCTTTGCTACATGATTTCTTCACTTACCTGAGGATATTGGCATTGCTGATAGACATTCCATTTCATTGAAAATGTATGGTGACTGTTAAGGGAGTTTGTCTAACTTAGCAGGTTTGCGCGTACATGCATGCATGACTTCTCATGTATTTATATTTGTTTATATAGTAAATTAACTGTCTGATAAGCTTCTGTAGATTAGCAAGTGATTGTCTCAAATATTTACAGTCTAATATCGTCACGCATTTTTGCATGGCCAGTCAGTTTGAAATATGGCCGTACAGCTTGCTCTTTCTGCTGCACCAAATTAACTTAATAATTAATGTTCCTCCTGCTGTTTGCCTATTGGACATAATTTTTATAGGGCCACTGAGAAAGTCTTAGAATCAATCAAAGCAATATTTCAAAACACAAAGTACGGGTGCAAAGAAAAGATGAGTAATAGCAAGAGACATCATCACTTAAAAATATGTTTTTATGCTTCATGTTCTTGTAAAGAATTGGCTCTCAATAGTACACTTTGCCAAAGTCCCACATTGCTTGTTTACCACTTTGGGGTTGGCTTGAGTTGTTATATAAGGAGGCTTAGGCCTTAGG
>JANKKB010028716.1:0-16326 GCA_026225775.1 Bursera palmeri | reverse complement strand
CTTAAATTAATAGCACTTAAAGTGTAAAAATGATATTTAAACTTACAATAAATGTACACTTTTAAGTGCTTATCAGGTTGGTATCGACTCGTCTTGGCCTGAGGATCCCAGGTCTGGCCTCCTATTGGTCGTTAGGTGTATCTGTCACCGCCAGTCTGCCCTAAAAGTTTAGGACTTCTCCGTCGTTAATCTCCCTCCTCCAGCGTCACCTTGCCTAGCCTCGCCACTGATGCTGTTGAATTCGTCTCGGCCAGACAATCCCGGAGGTGGTCTCTGTTTATCGTTCTAGGCCGCCATTCAATTTTCCAATGCGTCACCGTGAATAACAGCTAACATGGTAAATCTTAGTCGACCCTCTGCTGCTTTGGGTTTTGACACTCACACCTCTTCATGACACCCAACAACTTTGAGATTGGGCAAATGCACCTTTGCATGGTGTTTTATCAACCAGACCCCTGAGGGTTTTTAGGTTAGCAATTTCACTCCTACTTGATTAATCTCAAATAACTCCTAATAGTTTATAGAATTTGTAATAGTACCCTAAGGTTAAATATCAGTTTAACCTTTGGTGTTGGTTTTGCATGTTTTGGCTCCATAACTTTGAGGACTCATACAAGACCCTCAAGATAGATGGAATTCACAATAAGAATGAGGAAGAGACACAAGGGCCCGAGAAACCATGGTTCACAAATTGAGGTAGGGGTTTCCTATTATACCTTTCTATTTCATTTGATTTGTATGCAGATTTGAATTAATAATGTGGCATAGAAATAGAAAGTGAATGTGATTAACAAATAAGAAATTATATGTATTTATGTATCGGGGTGCTATGTGCGTGTATACAGATTTGTGGAAATGGGTGATTGATTAGTCGAGGAATCGGATGGCACACCTATAATTGAGTAGCCAGGGTGTTAACTGGTATGGATTACGCTTCGTAGTAGTGTGGAGAATGAATATGTGATAGGATGATTGGATGTACTGTATGGATTATAGGTAGTATGCATATGATTGATTGTCATGGGGTGCATGTGATATTGACTGAGGTGCTATGTGCATGTATGAGGGTTTACGTACATGGGTGAATAGTCACCGAATGGGATAGTACACTTGTGATTAAGTAGTCAAAGTGTGAGTACGATATGGATATGGGTACTGTGCATGTAAATAATAGGATAATGGACAGAGGTGTGGTATAATGAGATAATTGGGACATCAGCAGTATGTATAACCATGGGTGACGAGATGGATGACATATGGTCGATACAGATGTTATCAAGTGATAAAGAGAATACAAAGATAATATGTGCAAAGATGATTAGACATATGTATGGATTATGTGGATGGACCCAGATTGATACGTTTGTGATAGTGGCCATGTGGGCCAGTGGTGAGTGATTATGTGACGTATTATGGGTTTTGATGAGAAAAATGGTATTCAAAGATGTGATTATGAAATCTGACATGTCAATTATGATGAGATGGTAGATTCTCATATGTGGGTGAGTGTTAGGCCTTAGGTGGGCCCAGCATATCTAGGGCCTAAAAAAAATACTCCCAATACGATTCCAGTGTTAGGACTTAGGTGAGCCCGGCTAATCCGGGATCTAAGGAAAACACTTTGGATCTTATTCTAGTATTAGGCCTTAGGTGGGCCTGGATTATACAGGGCCTAAGGAAAACACTAGATTGGTGATTTGGTAGAGAAAGGTGGAAATGTATGGTGATCTTGACTTATGATCATAGTGTTAGGCCTTGGGTGGGCCTGGCGTATCCGAGGCCCAAGGAAAACACGGTTGATTAGGTTATAGTGTTAGGCCTTATGTGGGCCTAGCGTATCCGGGACCTAAGGAAAACACTAGGTTGAGATATGGGTAAAGAAATATGGAGATGTGTTGTTAAGTGATTGTTATAGAGGGTTGTGAGATGAGTACAGTTGTGCAATTGTGAAAAGGGGGTTGTGATTGTCACATGTGAGCGTGAGGTATAAGCAGTGATTAAGGGCAAAATTTTTGGTTGTGAAATTAGTGTATATGTGAGTGAGAGTAAAGAAATGAAATGATTAATTATGATATATGAATTGTCTAATGCATGATTGGATTCAAAATGTTATAGAACTGTATAGTTATTGAAGTTCTTACTAGGCTGTGTTGCTCACCCCTTTTTCCTTCCACAAGTACCAGAGGTCAACCTTTGGGTGGGGATATTCTGCAGCTCACTTAGAGGACTACCGGAGAGTTTAGAAATACACATTTACACGCATTCAAGTAATCATTAGTTTCAAAAAGATACTTTGATATTATGTATAAGTATATTTTATGTATAAATACTTGCATTATAACTTTTATTTGATTTTCATCTCATTCATTCATTAGTTGGCCCTCAGGATTCCTATCTAAGGGGTTCCGGGGCACCATAATTTTGTTGGGCTCCTTGCCAAATAGTTGGGCGGTTCTTGTTGTTTCACTTACTAATTCTGCTTATAATGGGAAGCTCACTTTGGACATGGTGAAAGACAACCTATTGAGTGCATAAAATAAAAGGAAAAAACAGGGAATAATTTCTAATCATTCGTCTCAGGTATTAGTTACAAAGAAACGAGGAAAAAGCAAAAGTGGAAAGCCAAAAAACACTAGAATTGTGATAAATCATGAGGAAGATCCAATACAAGGAAAGAAATTATTTGTTTTCATTGTACCAAGCCAGAACATAAAAGGTATTAGCACAGAGTACTTAAAAGAGAGCAAAACAATGATAAGGGTGATGAAAAAAAAAGATGAGAAAAACATTATTGCAACTATAGTTGAGGGTGACATCTACATAGTTGGTGAATGTAGTGGAGTAAATCCTGCATGTCAGAATGGTAATTAGGTTGTTGATTCTAGTGCTTCATATCATATCACTTCCTATCGTGAATACTTCTCATTGTACACTATAAGCAAGTTTGGTTATATGAAGATGGAAAATGATGCATAGGACAAAATTGTTGGCATTCGAGATATTTGCTTGAATACTGTGTTAGTTGTCAATTAGTTTTAAGAAATGAGAGTCAAGTTTCTAATATCAGCCTTAATCTAATTTTACTAGTATACTTGATGATAATGGCTATTATAGTCACTATGGTGAAGGAAATTGGAGGCTCCCTAAACGATCTTTAGTGGTAGCTAGAGGAAAGAAATACAACTCTTGTTATGTGACTCATGGTAAACCCTCAAGGGGAGAGGTAAACACAATTGATAATTTTTCTTCAAAATTGTGGCATAAACAACTTGGTCACTTGAGTGAAAAAAAGATGTAGACTCTTGCTAAAAAAACAGCTACTTCCTCACCTAAAAGATGTTAAATTTGGGGCATGTACTTATTACTTGACTGGAAAACAACATAGATATGTATTCAGAAGGTATTCTTCTAGAAGATCACATTTGCTAGATTTGGTTCATACCGATGTTTAATTTATGGATACTAAGAGTGTTGGTGGTGCTTAGTATTATGTTACCTTCATTAATGATTATTCTATGAAGGTGTAAGTTTTTTCTTTGAAAACTAAAGACCAAGTGTTGGACTAGTTCAAAACATTTCATGCTACTATCGTGAGAAAAACAAGCAGGAAGTTGAAATGTGTTCGTTTAGATAATGTTGGTAAATATAGAGCTCCACTTGAGGAATATTGTAGAATTCATAGAATGAAGCTTGAGAAGATAGTATAAAAAACAACACAGCAAAATGGAGTTCGAGAGAGAAAGAATTGCACCATTAATGATAGAATCATATGTATGTTTTCACATGCAAAACTCCAAAGTCTTTCTGTGGAGAGGCTATGAGAATGGTTGTGGAATTGATAAATTTTTCTTCTTCAGTTCCTTTAAAAGGTGAGTGCCAGAAAAGGTATGGACAAAAATAGATGTTTCTTATAACAATATTAGAGTTTTTTTTTGCTATAAGCATTTATACTTGTTCCTTGAGATGAGAGATCCAAGCTTGATAGTAAGAAAAAAGAGTGTATTTTTCTTAGTTATGGTCATGAAGAACTGGGTTACAAACTTTGGTATCCTACTATCAAGAAAATAATAAGTAGAGATGTGGTTTTCTTTGAAGAAAAACCATTTAAGACTTTGACAACCCTGAAAACCAAAGCCTGTTAGTGATGAATAGTTACACTTTGATCAAACTCCTACACCTATGGTACATTCTAGTGATGGGGGAGATGCACAAAGAGATCATCAAAATGCCATTGATATCGGACTACAGTCCTATTGATTTTTTCTGTTTATAGGTTTTTTCCACATAAAATTTAGTGTTCTTCGTTCGTGGATGATGGTTGACTTTGTTGTGATTTATACTGTCTATTGTTTGCTAATTGTTAGTTGGTTTACTAGCTCATTTAATTTCACAAAAGAGAGAGATTTTGTTCTACGGGTTTGTTATTTGGTGATTGTGATCAAGTGGTATATTTTCCCAACAACTCTTCTAAAGTGACAACCAAAGGACTTAAAAAAATAAAATAAAATAAAATTAGAAAAGCTTTTAATATTTAAAAAAAAAAAAGCTTTTTCGGTCAGTAGAGAAACCCAAACAAACACATTCTCAAAAGTATAAATAACTTGTTAAGTATGCCTTTTCGGCTCTCGTATTAACACTTAGTTTTTGGCCACAAAGATTTATATATGTTTTATACCAATATTGACTCCATTGCCATTTAATGTTAATTGGTCCAAAAACCATTTATTCTACTTTACTAAAATCAAAAATTCTGTTTAGATCCCACATCGAGCATGTCATCCTAAGTGTAATGCTTAAATAAGTCTTGCACCCCAAACTTATAAGCCTGTTTATGGGTTTAAGAACCAGGCCCTCAACAAATGGTGACCCATGCTGGTCCTTCCTTGATCGTGTTGTGGCTTAAAATTCCGTTCCTTTGACCCTATGGATCCGATAAAAGCCTCCCACAAAGGCGATAAGGGGAGATGCAGACAATAAGGGCGTCAATCTATGAAGGATGGGGTTTATTGAGATCCCACTTCCGACAGGAGAACCTAAGTGAAAGTGCTTAAATAAGGCTTGGCCCCTAACTTATAAGCCATGCTTAAATAAGGCTTTCGGACAGCAGAACCTAAGTGAAAGTGCTTAAATAAGTCTTGGCCCCTAACGTATAGGCCGTGCTTAAATAAGGCTTGGCCCCTAACTTATAAGCCGGTTTATGGATCAAGGGACCAGGCCCTCAATAGATTCCTTTTAAAATATTGTATTAAATGGAGGCAAGTAGTAGACAACTACAATCGGTTTAAATTTGTTTTTGCACACAATATAACTTTTTTTATAATAAAGACAAATTGTTTTTCCCTCACCTCAGTTCTTTCTCATACCTTACATTGTCTATTATTTTGACATTATTACTAGTATTGGTGTTATTTTCTCTTAATTTCAAGAATTGGGTAAGACAATACAGGATTATGTTGGAGAAAAACTTTTTAATTCAAAACTAGCTGCCCCTCTCGATAATATCAGTCTATCACTTTACTAACTTAGCATTACTACTACTCCAAGTTACAAAATGCCAATCACATAAAAGACATTTTTTTCTTGGTGAAAAGAAAAAACATATATCATAGAATTTAAGTTTGGGTATTTGAATAATCTGAATAATTTTATTTTTTTATTTCCTTATTTTGATTTTACAATTATGATTTTACTTTTATATTTTTAGCCTTCATTTGAAAATTATTGTCTAATGCTAAAAATTATGAAGTGTCTTATTGCACCAAAAGAATTTTTTAAGAAAAAAGTTTGGTTATTTAAACTATTTAAAATTTGTTGAAAGCTTTTTTTTTTTATGAATGTTTTTTAAAATTATATTATAATTTAGAACTATTTTAGAGTTATGGAAAAATTCCAAATTCCTTTGTAATACATGATTAAATCTTGGATAATTATTATTTTTCCTTTTTAAATAGTGCCATACTGATATAATTTTTTTATTCCATTTATAATTCTTTTATAATTACCCAGCGGCCCTAAGCTCTCAATACATAATTACTCATCCTACTTCACGCATCTTATATGTATGTATGAATGTACATTATTTTGGTTTGTTTACTGGGAGACATTTCGGAAATAGCATGAAGGAATAATAATTACCTATTCTTCAAATCAAATACTAATAAATGTGAAGAAACTTTGCCAAATGTCAAGAAAAATACTAAGAGAAAGCTAGTAGTACTTCAATCAAGTCATGTCACCATGGTAATTAGGCTCTCAATTAAAACGGATAAAGAATAGTAATTACCTATTCTTCACATCGCATCCAGAGATGTCTGCAACCTTTTTCAAAGCTTCCCTCCACGTTTGCACCACGTTTTTGTTCTCCTTGAACGTATCTTCATATTTTGCAAATGCTTCTTGAAATTCTCCTATTTGTTTTCTTACTATCGATGGATCCACGTCATAGAAAATTGGAATCGCAGTTTGTTCTTGGCTATTTACGCGTTCAGCAATCTTAACAAGTTCATCCAAGCACCAAGTAGAAGAAGCATAGTTTTTTGAGAAAACAATAATTAAGAATCTAGATTCTTCAATTGCTTGAAGGAGTTCAGGTCTGATGCATTTTCCCCTCTCAAGATCTTTATCATCTTTAAAAACATTAATACCCGCTCTGGTCAAACCATCGTATAGATGACTTGTGAAGTTCTTGCGGGTGTCTTCACCTCTGAAACTTAAGAAAACATCATATTTCCAATAAACGGAAGAAGTTGGAGCATAAGATGAAGAGGCTCTTTGAATCTCCATGGAAGCTATCAAGTTTAGAACCTTGTAGGACCCAAATACACTTCCTGCCTATGCTGGTACTTTCCTCCTATTTAAGACCTTGACATTTGGAAAAGATATATAAGAGACTTCTGGCTAACCATTAATATATTGCTTTAATTCTAAAAAAAATAAATAAAATCTTAAAACTAATTAACAAAATACTTCTAATTTATTTAATTTTTTAATTATTGTTCAAACTGGTCGAAGTAGGATCGAACTCAGATCTTATACACTTTGAGCGTTTTGCAACCACCGGCGATAAACTCGTTTATCTTATTTTGAATTCACCCTCTGGCGATTTCCTCATCTTAAGAAATAGAGGGTATTATGGACATTCTAAAGATTAATAAATTTATAAAAATAAATAAAATAAAATCATCAAGTTTTATTTTATTTTTTCAATATATGAATCTTTGTACTTTAGTATACTCCGTCTACGACCTTTGCTTAGACCAGATGCTAGACCAGTAGACCTGGGTAACCTAAGGCTTGTAAAGAAATTATTAGAGGAAAGTGGAGAAAGAAGGATTTTCTTTAATAATAGAAATTGATTTGATTTTGGATTATTTTTGTTTGTTTATTTTTCTAGTTTTGATTGTCTTTTCATGTGATTTGTGGAGATAATGTGATTTGGTAAGGATAATATGATCAAAAAAAGATTTTGGTTCTTGGTTTTACATAGTATGTGTTCTTGTTGACTCCGTTCTCACTGTAGAAGAGCATGAATAAAAAAGATGAAAAGAAGACATTATTAAGAATGTTAAGACTTTTATAAAAAGCATTTCTATTTTTTGACTTGAGTAAAGGGCGATCCACATAACGAACAGTTAAATAAATGGGTAACAAAAGTAAATTTGATTTTTGTAATTCCTAGATTGCCCTGGTTAACGAAACGTGTAAAAGACCCAAACTGTTGATAATGAATTATTACTATTTTTATTATGGGGTAAATACATAGACACCCCCAACGTTTGGTCTAAGTAACAAACTCACCCATGTTATTCATAAAGTAACATAAAGACTCCCATTTTGATATTTTAAGTAACATTAAGACCCCTATTTTTATGGATCAAGACCCCCATGTTTTTCAATTCTGGGGGTGTCTATGTTACTTTATTAACAACAAGGGTAAGATTGTTACTTAGATCAAACCTCGGAGGTGTCTATGTATTTACTCCTTTTTATTATTATAATTATAATACTACTCTTAAAGAAATTAATGGCACTACCTACAGAAGTGATCAAACTTAAAAATTCTTTCTTTAACTAATTTTATGTTAATGTTAAGTAATTTTCTACGTAATTTATTCAAATCTCCTCGAAGTTTCCTTAATTTAAAATCACTTCATATTTTATATTAATTCAAAATATTATTGCTATAAATTTCTTTACAAAATAATTATAATTATATGCTCAGGGTTTGATTAATGTTTGAAATATTATAATTCTATGATGAACATACCATTTAAAGAAATATTATTGATTAATGTTGTCAAATTCATTAAGAGGTTGTTTAATTACAATATAATTATAATACTCAGAAAAATTTCCTAAAGCAACTCCTGGTTCAATTACCATTATTCTTATAATAATAACGTTTCCTAAGAACTGTCTTTTCATCCAAAAGAGCCACCACTCTTTACTCACTTGAAAGCTCTGCATTTTGATGGGCCGTAGACTATAATTGGATCAACATCTAACATGCCAATCTGGGTTCGGCCCAAGTTTTTCAGGCTCAAAATAAACTATGTTAAACACAGAAGGTAAACAAGGAGAGAGAATGATTTTCTATAAAAATAGAATTCATTAAACTGTGAATTAATTTTGAAAGATTTTTGTTTGTTTGGGAAGATGTGAAAAGATAATATAAAAATGTTGATTTATTTTCAGTAAGCCGTAAACGATTGATTTAAGTAGATGCATCAATATCTTCTTAAAATTAAAATAAAAACAGAACAAAAATTACAAATAGAAAAGCCAAGAACGAGCAAAACTTACAGATTTTAGTGTTCCGTAGCCGCTGGTGAAAAACTTGGACGTGAATTGAAGGAAGAAAGTGCTTCGATGAAGGCAATTAAGATTGGTATTTCAAGAGAAGCAGAAAAAGTTACAGCGAAACTTCATAGAAGGCTTTGGAAGAAGTTACTGTGAAACTTCACAGAAGGCAATGTATGAAGTCAAGTCTATAAGGAAAAAGAAAAAGAAAAAGGAAAAGAATAATTAAAAGTCCCTGTGAAACTTCGCATGAAAGAAAAAATCTTTGAGATCTGATGGACACCTCCTCTGTTTAGGTAGTAGCTGTTACACCCCCAAATTTTACCATTATTAGAAGAATAGAGGGTATTATAAACATTTCAATTAATAAATTAAAAATATGATAAAATAATTTATAATAAATAAATAAAATAAAATAATCAATTTTTAATTTTTAATTTCTCTACCCTTCTTTTCTCCTCAACATCATCATCAAATAAGTTCTATTATGTATTTTCAACAATGTCTATATGGTTGTGCTATAGTATTAGATATTGCTTTTTAGCCTTGATTCTTGGGGGAAAAAGGTGGATATAACTGTTTGGTTGTCCAAAAATATAGGAAAAAAAAAGATAAGGAAGAGAAGAACAATGAAAGATAGATTTGAAACATTAAAAATATTTCTTTAACTATTTGGTTGGGAAGAAAATCTAGACGAGGAGTGAGAAAGGAAGAAAATATCAAATATTTTATTAGTTTTTTTGTTTTATATTTTTATTCATTTGTTTTGAACATGATTTTTTGTTTTTTATTTATTTTTAATCACCGTATTTATTATATTATTATTTTCTAATAAAACAGAAGACAATAAAATTATTTTTATATAAAAATTTGGTGTTGATTAACTGTTTCAATAATCGGAATTCTAAATTGAGGATGTATAAGTTATTGATCGAATAATAGGGGTGAAGGGGTAAGTCACTCAAACGTTGGGGACGTCAAATTTTTTTCCCACGGAGGCTTCTTTATCACACTTAAAATGGCTTCCTTTCCACCGCTTGCGTGAGAAGATCAAAAGACTTCGTTAAAAGGAGTCAACATTCTTGATCCTAGACCACTTAAAAAATGATTCTTTCTTATACAGTTAAATAAATATGTACCAACAGTAAAATTAGATTTTCGTAATTCCTAAATTACCCTTATCAATGAACGTGTAAAAGACATGGAAGAGGTAGCTTTCAAATCCTGATATTTAAAAAATTAATAATGTATTCTAAATGATGTGATATTAATTGAAAGACAAAATGTAAAAAACGAACGGTAAATTAGATTTTTTTTTTATTTTCTAAATTTCCTTTGTTAACGAACTGTGTAAAAGACCAAGTGTAAAAAAATAAGATAACGTGTTATTATTATTATAATACTGCACTCACAGAAATTAAGGGCACTTACTTACATAAGTGATCAAACCTGAAAATTCTTTCTCTAATTAATTTTATGTTAATGCTAAGTAATTTTTTACGTAATTTACCCAATCTACTCAAAGTTTCCTTGGTGCTTTGGATAGAAATTATGATGGAAAGCCTGGGATTGCAGTTAAAAAGATCTAAAAGTTGGTTCTTAAAGAATTTTTAACTATTTTAGATATTTGATAAATTTTTTTAAATTAATTTTATAGAATATTTATATTTTGATAAATTAGATTTTAAAACAGGTAAGAGGTAGCTTTATATTTTAAAAATTAATATTTGAGATGATCGAACATTAAAATTATCTTTTTAAAATACTATAAACAAAAACAAGTTCTTAAATAATATATTTTTAAAATTAATTAACTATTTAATAAATAAAAAATTTAAGTAACTAAAAATAATTTTTAGAAAGAAAAAGCAATTGAATGGTAATCATTGCCACTCCGAAATGATTGTCATTGGTGGTCTCACAAAGAACATTGAAATCATTTACATTTATATCTAGGATAAAATAGTATTGTAATAGAGCAACTTTCTTTGATCAATTAGGTTATGGTACATCAAGGACCATCATAGATACAAAAATGAGTATCTTTTGACAATTCACAATGTTTACTAAGTCATTTTTTAAAATATATCGATTTTTTATTAATCAAATCTAAGAAACATCCAACATTAAATCTTTTTCGATCTCCCGCGGTTAAACGTATGTTCTACTTCAAGATCATATAATTATATCCAACAATATAAAGAATTAATTGCAATAGAATCATCCTTTTTCCCCATAAATCATCCTTTTGCCATCCTATGAGAGGAAAAATCTTGACACGTCATGTGGACCCCTCGTATGTTTGGTTAGTAACTTATACACCCCGGATTTTATGCAAATTCTATAGAAAAATCTTATTACTAAAATATTACTAAATTTGTATTTTTTTTAAATTTATATAAGAAATTTTTATTAAGCTTTTTAACTAAGCTAGATTTTTTGGAACAATTTATTTATAAAATATTACCAAATTTGTATTTTTTTTACTTATACTTTATATTATATAATTATCCATAAAACACAAAGGTAGATATTTTTGTAGAAACTTATAATTCATAATTAATACAAAAAGGAATTATAAAGTCATTAATGATAAGCTTTATTGCAAGTTTTTTCTGGATTATGGCTATAAGGAGCTATAAGATTTCCTACTAAAAGTTGGGATATACATATATATTCATTTTAAATCAGTTTAATTTTTTTTGAATATTTAGATTTGGTTGAAATTTTTTGAATATTTATTTATCCAGTGATTTTTTTAATGAATTTTCTATTTCATCCTCTGTCATTAGTTTAGAATTGGATGAAATCAAATAACTTGGTCGGTATGATAAAAGAAATGAAACCATAAGGGTTGCAATACATAAATACAAACATTAAATGTTTGGACAGAGTTAATTTGGTGCATATGTGAGAGTGGGGATATGGAATCTGCTGGTGCATTGTTTGATGGATTGTCTTAGAAGGATATGGTAGCATGGACTGCAATGATCATTGGGTATTCAAAATAATGCTAAGCTATAGAGTACTTCACACTGTAACTCCATCCGAGTCCAACCAAAGTCAATGAGGTTGACCAACCTGACTAACTTGGTAACTCGACCTGAATTCTAGACAACCTGAAACAGTTGGGTCTAAATTTATCAACCAGTCGGGTTATCAGGTTAAGGCAAACGCGTTCTTCAAATCTGACTCGGGTCCACCTCTGAAAAAGAAAATAAAAGATAGCTAAAGAAGAGAAAAAATGAAAGATAGATTTGACTAAATTTAATTGTTTGGTTGCCAAGAAAATCTAGATAAGGGAGAAAATATGAATTTTTCTTTTCAACTTTTATGGGATTTATAGTTTTTTATTCAATTGCTATAATATGTAACATATTTGTTTTTTTTTTTTTCTTTTTAATCATGTTATATATAAATATACTTATTTATGATAAAGCAATCGAGGGTAAAATTGTATTTGTATTAACCACTCAGCATGAAAGACTTGCTTTTAAAAGGAGTAAAGATTTCACTTTACTGCTTTTATTAGAAGATGTCAGTACTTCTCTGTTTAATTTGAATAAAGTAAAGATTATTATATTTTTGTTGGTTACTTAATGACGATGTAATTGCATGCGAGAAAAACTTTTAAAAAGCATTTCAACTTTTTGACTTGAATAAATTAATATTGAGCAAAGGGCTTTTCACAATGATTCTTTCTTATACTTTTGATATTTGTAATCTCCAACATTACTCAGTTGTTAACGAAACTGTGTATATGTAAGTGTTAAAAAGGTAAGACGATTATATTACACTACAGAAATGGAGAGCATTGCCCACAAAAGTGATCATAATTTTTTTTTCTTTGAGATGAAATAGAACATTTGAACAAACATTTTTATAGAATGTTTAACTACCCAATCCCATTGATCATCAGTAAAAATTTTGGCGATATCAATAGATCAAAAGTGAGTCATTGTTAGTGAACTTGGAGGTGGTGGTGTAGCCAGAAGCATCGGCAATAAGCGGCATCAGATTTTTTGTTACACAAATTCTATTTCCTTTTTTATTTTTATAAAAATAATTATATATAATAATTATCTTATTTATTAAGTATTATAATATATATTCTAATATTTAAGGCTTTTTTTATCTATATTACTGTAGAAGGACTATATTGGTATTTTGATCTTTATTAAAATTTTACTTTTCAAATCAGATTTTCAAAGTTACCTCTATATGATTTTGAATCTAATATAAAAATAGATTATTAGAATAACAGCTTGTAGTAGAATTAGTTTAGAAAAACAACTACCAAATATCTAAATACATGTAATTTATGTGAGAATGAGCTTTTAGCTTTTCAATAACAATTCAAAATATACTCTTAAACAGTTTTGTTGAGAAAATAGAGGTCCGGTACTGGGAATGAAGGATTAAATTTCACGAATTTATTCAGTTGTTCTCTGTATTTCATAACTATCTGCTTCACAGTACAAATTTCTTGAGCCCTTACCCAATTTTCAAGTATCATCTCAATTTTCTTGTTATATCAAATGATGTGTCTCTCATTTGTATTCTGTTGATTATTATGTCAAGTGACGCCAAACGCCAACCCTGGCTGGAAAACACTTTCATATATAAGTGCAGGTAAGCAGTGATGGAGCTTCTTTATGGCCAAGGAGGCCCCAAAAAAAAAAAAAAATCACTGTTTTTATGAATAAAAATTAAAAAAATAAAATTTTATCTATTGGTCCTCTCTCATAAATTTGAGTTTTTCTTTTGCCGCCCGCGGCGGCCCCCCCTCCATATTTCTTCCAAGCTCCGTCACTGCAGGTAAGGAATATTGTAAATAAATTGAGAAAGATGTCTTGGTCTTGCAGTGCCACAGCCCTTGCTGAATATTAGTTAATTACGAGACATCTTTCTCGAAAAAGTGTCAAAGTAGAACGCTACGAGCGTATGACTCCTTTTTAAACGCTGAGTCTGGTCCGTGTGGAAAGTAGATACATGGAAATAAAAGAGACCCCAGTCGCCAAAAGAAGGTGGAAATCGAGATTGTAAATAAAAGCAAGAGACGTCCACGGCCCGCCAGTATTTGTTTTATTTACTAAATTTACGGAAAAATTATACTGGCCTTTCAATTAAATTTTAAAAAAATATTTAATTTTATACTTTTATTAAATTAATATTTATTTTTAAAAATTATTATTATTATAAAAATTAATATTTTTTTAAATCTAAGATATAAATATCAATTTAATAAAATTTAAAATTAAATATTTTCTTAAAATTTAACTGTTAATAGAATTTTTTCTGATAAATAATTGGTGAAAAACAATGATGCTGCATCTTTTCTACTTGTCTATATAAAAAATAAGAAGATAATGCATATAATGAGTGGCGGATGGGTAGTGGAAGTATTGCAGATTGCTGGTCGAGTCCACACGGCTTGTTATTCCAGTGAATTATTACTTCTTAGTAAAGCACCACTCCTCATAATATTAAATATTAGAGTGAGTTGATTATAAATTTTGTTTCCGATTATAAATAGTATCTTATGATGGCAAATCGACTTTATAAACACTCCCATATCAACCATTTCTACTTTAAATTTTATCATTTGTTGTTTTGATGATTTCCTTATACCTTACTTTTCCTTCAAAAGTTGATATAAAGAGCGATTCTTCACTGATCTCGTTGCTTTTTTGTTTCTGTGCGATTCTTTTCCTTTTTCGAGAACTAAAGATCAATCCAATCAGCCCAATTGCAAGAGCAAACGATCAAGCCTTTTGAGAACCAAAGAGAAGCAATTCATTCTAAAGGATTGACCCATATAACTATAATATATATTAATTCAGATTGATCCAATGGTATAAAGATTTGATAAGTTAATACCATTAAATATAATTTTTTTTATCTTAACTATTGTATCAAATGAGATAAATTAATAAATAATTTTAACTCCAGATTTAAGTCAAAGGATCTCAACTTTTTATATATATAACCTAAATTAGTTTAATCCTTTATATCAAAGAAAATTGATTATTAAGATTAGTTAACAAAAATTGTTCATTAAAAAAAATTATTTTATGACTAATGATCAGTTTGGGATTGTTGTTGCTTTACAAAAGCAACTTCTGTTCTGATAAAGAAATAAATAACTTATAAAATAAATTAGAAGTGTTTTATAAACAACTTTTAAAACTATGCATTTTTTTAAAAGCAAGATATAAGTGTTTGGGATTGATGTTACTTTGTTTTTATTACGTATAAATAAAAAAAATAGACATGAGTATTATACCTTTATAATATTTAATTATTAATATTTTATAATCATTTTTTTTTCTGTTTTTGAATTATTTCTATTAATTTCTATACAAATATATATAAATAATATTTATAATATTTTAAAATTTAATTAAAGGAAAAATATATAAATTATATCGTTAATCAAAGTTTAAATTATTTTTTAATTTAATTTAATATCAAAAAGGTAATTTAAAATTACTATTATAATTCTAAACTAGACATATATCTATAAAATAATTTACAATTTATAAAAGTATATTAAATAAATACATGTAAAATAAAATAAATTTATAATTAGAATATATATAAGGATAATTTTGTGCTTTTAAATTTTTTATGAGGATAATTTTATCTTCTTATATTTTAAAAGCAAAAGCAATCTTCCAGAACTCTTTATAAAACTAAATTATTTTTACAACAATTTATTTTTAAAGCAGTTCTAAAAGTATTCCCAAACACGTTAGATTATTTTTGCTGTAAAAATAACTACTTATTTTCATAGCAAAAGCAATCCCAAACTGGCCCTAAGTTGTTTTGATAGTTTACTCTTTTTCTTCTCCATTCTCCATCTTTCTTATCCCAAAATGCCTTAAGATAATAAATGATTTTTTTTTTTTTTTTTTTTATGTTGTGATATTGTTATCTGTCTATTCATTGATATGTTAAGGTGTTAAGTAGTGTTATTTGAACCCCATTTATTAACTAAATAGCCCCCAATTCCATATTAAGTAAGGATAAACTTATATATATATATAAAAGGTTAAAGATAAGGAAAACTATTACCAATAACTCTAAATTAAAGCCTGATATCACCAATAACACAAAATACATGACCCTGTAGTTACTCAAAATTTGTTCAAATTAATAAGAAATGATAAAATAGTAAAAACACCATCTTTTCCCTTTGGAAACTATAACTCCCTATTATTATTATGGCATTACCATCTAACCCCTTGCTACAAGAAAAATATAAGAAAGAAACCTTTAAAAACCTTCTTCTTCTTTTTGGTTGGTATGGATACATCAATGGTGGGTGGTAGATTAATTGGGTAATTGGGTGGCAGTTAGAGGTTGAGTTAGAGGTGATGGCTATCAATGGCTAGGTCCATGGTTGTTGATAAGTGCATTTTTAGGTATTATTATTAAATATTTTGAAGTTGAATTTACTTAATTACATGTTAATTATTTATTGTTCGCAATTATTTTTTAGTGTTTTTCTTATTTGTTTATGCT
>JANKKB010028715.1:0-14129 GCA_026225775.1 Bursera palmeri | reverse complement strand
ATCTATATATATATATATATATATATATATATATATATATATATATATATATATATATATATATCAGTGTTTTTCTGTTAAACTTCCTTACTTCTTCATTAATAATCAACCCATTACCCATCTGTACATACATACATAAATACATGTCTGTAAATATATGTGTGTATTACTTACATAAATCTCTAATTTTAGATCCATTTACAATAATTCCATATTATCTAATTAAATCAACAAAATAAAAACATTTAATAATAATGAAACCCGCCCACTGCCACCTGCGGTTACCATATACAAGAAATAGCTTAGCTAGCTTAATTAAGGGGAAAAAATTGCGTTTCTTAATTTAACTAATATTAATGCTTTTATTACCTTAAAGTAATGCTTTTAGCTTGGACAAGAAACAAATGTTGTCATTCCTCACTAAAAAGAAATATTATACAGTAGAATTAAGAACAAAACAAAACAATTGAATGTAAATGTACGTCATTCATGATTTAAAAGCACTTAGCATTCATTCAATTATATATATATATATATATTCCTCTGATCTGATTTATACAGTTAATTGACAACTCCAACGCATGATTGCACTTTTGAGGGAAAAAAGGCATCTTGCATTATATATATATATAGACGATAATGGAACAAGTAATTAATTAAAAGTGCGTAGTTAATTTGGTGATGAAAGGCGATAGATGAATTAACAGAGTCCAAGGATTAGGACGTATTAGGTTCAAGGGTTCAGCACTTGGATTGACCGTTTGACGGTTGTTTTGCTGTTTAGTTGGGCAGGCGTATCCCCACAAGGGGGCTGATGAAAATGAACAAACAGGCACTGTGTAGCATCAACTTTGTAGTCTAGCTCTATGGACTGTGTTCAAGAGTTTATTGCCAGGCTAGCCTGTCCCTGTCATATTAGGAACTTGTTCTGGATCCATCGGCTTCTTCCCTGACAGCCAAATGCATAATAATCGGAGAGGTGATTGACCGTTGACTGAGTCTTGATTGAATAATTGGCTATGCCATTGGCAGGTAGCTGTAGCTGTAGATGAAGATGGTGAGTTCCAGCAAGAGCAAGATGCTGTGCTTGTGTCGCTTAGAGCAAGATAAGATTGATAGATGTGGACGTGCACACGAGTGGCCTATTTATCCAACACAATTCCAATGTGAAATGCCTCCCACTCCCACCATCCAATCCTACTCCTATTCATGCTCCTACGTGTGTGAACTTGAAAGGACCTCCCATGTTAATTTGCCTTCTATCTTTCCATGAGGGAGGAGCACTAACTAGACTGCCAAAATCTACGTTCTACCAAGTAGTCAAGTACAACACACTAATGGGCCTTCCGGAGACAATCCTACCAAGCTAGTGCACAACACAAGACCACTTGATACTGAGCTTGGATTGGAATAGAATGTTATGACTGAGCCCATTTTTTCATGAAAGTGCGCAATGAGCATGCCCAGCCCACACTGAAACAGTCTTCCAATTGCAGATATTGCAGGTATATGTTACCTCGATGAGAGGACCGCCAGTTAATGTTATAACGACTCTGAAACCCACACATGAGCATGACGATGACGCATCATTTATCATTAATTACATCGATTAATGAATACAACACATGACATTGACACACAGTTCCTCCCTCCTCTTCCCTCTTTGTTCTGTAAAGATTTTTAATATCTGACCATCTTCAGAAGGGCAAACCAATATCAGAAAAAAAGAAATTAAGATAGATTCATCTACCCCAGTTTCAAGGCAAGTTTTTTAGTTCACATAGGAAAGCAAGACTAAGAGCACTGCTGTTTATTGGTTCCGCAACACATGTTATTTGTTATATGATGCAAACATAGGAAGATGACTTGATTTGACTTGGGAAGAATTGAAGCATTGAATGGCATGGGATCCAGTTCAATTTACCATAGAAATTAGGTCCCCCACCAGCACCATTTATTGCACCAGCTAATTCGCTAATGCACTTAAACTCATTAATTATTTTTTCTTCCAAGTCAGACTACGCTCCGCATCTGCTCCGGGTTCCATTACCAGATGATTTTATTATAATATGCATCATTGATATTTGATACCGCCAAAATGCTGGTGACAAGTGCACGCGAATGCGCTTACTTTATTAGTGGAATGGTGGGATAGGCAAGCACACCAGAACAAACTAAACTAAACTACTAAGAAATACCACCTGCAACCTTTTTAGCAAAGTCGTAATCATAACTGTTTACTTTCCTCTACCTAATCTAATGAGGATTTGTTTTCTTTTTATTTATTTTTTAATAGTACTCTCTGAATCATCATTATAATTATAATTATGATTTTAGGAGACAGTAACGGATGCTTTTATTCCTTACTTCATATGCCTCATTATTGCTTTTTTTTTTTATGCTCCATTAAACTCTTCTTGATGCTTCGTCCTCACTCCTGAGATATTGTTTGTTTCAAAGCATTTATCATAATCTCTGGCTCAAATGACTACCCACTCCTTAAATTATGACGGGTCATCAACTCGTCAACTTTTTTTTTTTTTAAACAATTATTAGTTTGATACCTTGGAGGTTTCGTTGTTCGGATGGCGTTTGTTAATGCTTTGTCTCATTGTTTCTGCCCTTTGCTCGGGTACACATATCTCCCTTTAACTAGTTGGTAATGTCAGCTTCTTGACTTGTTGTTCAGTTCTTTTACACTTTCTTCTTAAATTAAGAAGACTTGAAGCTTGTCTTCCGCAAAAGCATGCAGGTGCAGGTCGTTGATTGTTTGTCAATAAAGTTAGAGGTGTGATGTCCATCTATTGTATCTGACCAAGGTAATGCTGTTTCCACTTTATGCTTCAAGTTTAAAATGTGATTGATCTCTCTCTTGCTTCTTTTTTCGCCTGTTCATGCTGTAACAGTGTAACTGTTTTACTGTGATCTCTCAGATTCTGAGCAAGTTTCGTAAAGCAAATAGAAACAGAAAACGAAAATGCCGGGTGTAAATTGCCGCTCTTCTTCTTCTTCGTATCCTTCTCCTCCACACCCGAGTTCCTTAAGGTAAGTTTTCCCAGAGAATTTGTTTTATCATTACTTGAAAATTATGTCAGTAAATGCTTATAATCAGTGATATTCTCTTGGGTTAGTTTCAGTTCTCTTGACAATGGGCTGCTACAAAACATACTCAATATATCACCTAGACTATCCTCTCATTCAAATCCTGTAAGTGCTCTACATTTTTGCCTCTACCAACTGATCACTTGTATCTTTCCTTCTTGCTTTATATCTTTTACATGCTTGGAGTATGAATGTATCATATACTTCGTGACTACTTGACTGCTTGCAATTTGCTTCAAATACCCCCAGAAATTAGTCCCAGAACTTCAAATTAAGAATAACTTCACCACATTGAGATAAAGCTGATTTCTTTTCCTCTATGCTCTCATGTTCAGAGCTTTAAAATTAAATTAGAGACGGAAGTTTGCTCCACAAAGGAGATTTGGGTGCTTCCATCTTCTCCAAAATGATAGAAATGATATATTTTTCCAAATTAAATGCTGGGTGCTTCCTTCTCCCAATAAACCTGCTAAAGACTTGAACCATAGAGTCCTTAGTACCGGGGCCATAGAAATATATGCTTTTGGATCTCGCATTGAAATCCTACCTTTCTTAAATTTTTAATTTGTTCCATATTGTGCGCAGAATCCCTAACTCAAGTTGAAATGCGCAATGCCTCGGTAGATAAGATTTTAATGGAAATCTTAATACGCCACAACACACCAGCATCACATTCACGGGAATCCATAACATCAACACATTACAATTCCAACTTCTCCAAGTTTTTTGAATTTATGAATAGATGGTTAATATCCCAACAATATTAAGCCAGGGATAACTCCAGTTTGATCCAGGGACCTAGCCAACCATCAAGTTAATTTGGCTTACCATGTCTTACCTTGTTTTCTGATATCCGGAACTTTTTCTATGAACATTCGGCTGAAATCAAGTTTTTTTACTCAAACATCTCACGTATCATAATTATGCAGTTATACTCCCATCTTTTGACGCAGATTGTACAGTTGGCCAGGACATTACCGTACCAAACTTCCCTATGTTTGGATTCTGAGAAAGCAGCAGGTTTTCAGTCCATCGTATCAATTCCTTCCAGTGGCGCTAGGACACCAAAGGTTTTCATCATGCAAACCTCTGTTGCCAACTTTAGGAATCAAATTGATAATAAATGATGGTCAAACTTGTTACATAGATAGGCTGTAGATATCTAATACAATTCAGGTGAAATTTTTTGGATCCAAAATCTTTTCGAGTAAGCAAAGTATCAGCTGATATATTACCATTTCTGAGAATCAAGTTTTAAACAACATATGAAGTTACATTCCGCGTTCATTTCCAGTTTTGTTTTGAGTCTATTAATTTGACCTTTGAGCATCTAATGCAGTCTTCTGCAGAACTGAGGAAGGAGATTGCTAAACTTGAAGATCAAATTATATATTTAGAACGCCGTCTTCTTTCACTTTATCGGACGGCTTTTGAAGAGCATCTACCAACACTATCTAATATCTCCGGTACCTATTTACAACTGAAGGCAGGGTCACCAACACAAAATCTACCGGATCAATCTTATTGCAAATTGGAGCCACAAATCCAGAAGGATGGTATTTCCCATCATAATCACTCTTCCGCTGCCCATGATCTGTCCATTTCAGATAATCATTATTCTACCGCTAGTTTTAAAGCACCTTCTATAAAGGTAAATATGCATGATGCATCATCGCCTAAATATATCTAATTCACTTACATTCTTTGAACAGCTTTAAATTCATCTTAGACATATAAGTTCCAAATTTCATGTGCTGTGAACATTTGCAGAATCAGAAATTTGCTGGTTCTGGTCGTCGCAGCCTTGCTGATCACCTTGGTGTTTCTTGTATGGATAACAACCTTAACACTCCAGGGAGACTTTCTGAAGATATAGTGAGATGCATATCTTCCATATACTGCAAGCTTGCCAATGCCTCCCACAACCATGCTGGCTTATCAGCTTCTCCCACTTCATCCTTGTCCTCCTCAAGTATATTTTCATCTAAGAATCCTTGTGATAGTTGGAGTCCACATTGCTATGACGATACTACTATTTGTCATAAAGGGTTGAAAGAAGAGGGAGGACCACATGCTGCAATGGTAGAAGTACTGAAGATATATATAGATAATGATAGTTTCAATTATGCTGCCGTAATGCTACAAAATTTCAGGTGGTCAACATTCACCTGCTATCAGATAGTTCAAAATTGCAAATAGACTACATTAACTTATGTCTATGGTTACCTTAGTGGCGTTTGAATTTTATCATCCAAATAAACAAATATGGAATGAGATTTCTACAATTTATTATTGTAAACGCATAATTATTTATTTTCTAATCTTCTTCTTTGTTTTAAAGCTGAGTAGGGCGTTGGTGCGAAGTCTTGAGAAGGTTGATCCCAGGAAAATGAAGCGAGAAGAGAAGCTTGCGTTCTGGATCAATATTCACAATGCCTTGGTGATGCATGTATGCTTTTGAGAACTTAATTTCCTTTTAACTAATAGCTTTGAGAAAACAATCTATGCTGAAATATATTAGTTTTTCAGACAGGACAGGATAGTGATCTGTCTACATCTGGGGTTAATAATGTCCCACATAATTTCACTACAATGTAATAATGATACATTGTTAAATCTGAAGTTTTTTTTGAGATCTTTATCTCTTTGATCTTCTGTAATCAAATGTACAACTGTTTATAGGAGGAAATTCCTATCTGACATGGTCATGGGATTTTCATTGCAGGCACATTTAGCGTATGGAACTCGCAATCGTGTAAATAGTACCTCAGTTTTGAAGGTTTCACATATCTCATATTTTGTGAGTGTTATTTTGTAATAAGATTTGTATACATAACTATTCCATTTAATGCATCTTCCAGGCAGCATACAACGTGGGTGGACATTGTGTAGATGCATCCGTCATACAGAGCTCCATTTTAGGAATTCGGCCACACCACTCAGCACCAGTATGTCTTATACTTCAAATCTTATTACATTTTGCGTGTGCCAAAATTGCGTGATGTTTTAAGCTGCTAGGTTTAAGCCTATTATAGAAATCCATTGTTGTTAAGCATACTATGAAGTCAATTACAGTTTTGTCTCATAATGTGTCTCCTACACGAATGCAGTGGCTACAAACACTGTTTTCTCCAGGAAGGAAATTCAAGACAGGCAGCAGCGTAAAACATGTATATGCCTTAGACTATCCAGAGCCGCTTGTACATTTTGCACTTTGTTCAGGGGCATACTCTGACCCAGCGGTATGAATATCTCACTATAAATACATTAGTTAGTCACCGTTTCTTTTTCCAATATTTTCAATCCAAATTGTACAATCCAAATTGTAGTTAACATAGATTTACAAAGTCTGTACTCTGCATTTTTTTTTTGTCTGATTTAGAAGTATAATTTCTTAATGAACATTAGGTTCGATTTTATACTGCAAAGACTATATTTCATGATCTCAAACTGGCTAAAGAAGATTTCATTCGAGCTAGCGTCTACGTCGAAAAGGAGTCGAAGATTTTCCTGCCTAAAACTGTTTACTACTTTGCGAAGGATATGTCACTAGATCTGTCAGGGCTGCTGGAGTTAATAGCAGGATGTGTATCGGAAGTGCAACGGAATGCTATCAGAATATGCATGAAGAGAAGGCATGACAAATACATAAACTGGTTACCACAAAGTTCAACCTTCCGGTATGTTATCTATGGAGAATTAGTTGAAGGGCGATAAACCATGTTGTCAGTTTTGGAGTGAATCTTGTAGGATATACAAGTACATGTCTATTTTTTTCTTTTTTCTTTTATAGCCAAATAAGAGGAATGTATCAAGGTGAATTCTAGTGTTAGAAGAAGAATGTTATGTTATGCTTCTTGCTGGAGTTGTTTATGCAGTTGTACTTGTACAGGATTTTATGAAATTAAATTAATTACAAACCACTTGATTGGCCCTCAAGCTAAAAAAAATGTGTATGTAATGCGATCAGACCGATGCAATTTGGTTTAGTTTTTGTGATGCAACCAGTTAGATATCCTATGAAGCAATATCTAATACTTTTGAACTGAACCAAATTTAAACTTGTGCCTAAGCAAAACAAACTTTTTCTTTTTAAATCTTTAAACTGGCTGTGAAAATTCCATACCATGCCGCGGGAGCACATATGGTTGAATGCCACGGTGGTTTTTCGTATTAAGAATAGGGATGTCAAATGGTAGGATAATTAAAGTGATATAAATTTTAGTAAATTTATTATAACATAAAATAAAAAAATATATGACAAAATCGGTTTTTTTATCAGATAACTCATGCCTCAAACCCAAGATACGAGGTTTTAATTTTTTTATTATGATACCAATTTAAGAATTGGATAACATAATCGGTAAGCTATGAGTTCTAATATCATAAGACTTTTCACGTTTAGGAATCTGATCAATTACCCTTTAGCTTTTGTAAGCAGACATACATATGTATTGGTAAATTATTATTGTAATATGATAAGTRTAAAACATAATTTTATATTCAAATTAAACTTAAAAATAAAATTCCGATTATAAGAATGGCCATCGGATGCAAATGATGAGGATACTAAAGGACAAGAAAACTTTGGTAAGGTAGTAGGTATGTTGGACCATTTCAAACATGAAACTGAAAATTGAATAACTCTCTGTTAAAGCATTCCAAATGTCCGTAACCCATTTAATATGTTTAAACTCTTATTGTCTTGATGAAGCGAAATGAAAGGATTCAACTGTTGACATATTCATAATCGCATAATGCATCCATACAGCAAAGGGAAAGTGAGACTCACCAATGGTATACTAATCTCTGCTTGACGTTTTCTCTGTGTCTTGTAATTAGTAGAGACATTCACATTGATAATTTATTGAGCAACTGGATTGGATTAAATTTCAGATTCATTTTGTGCTCCTCGTTAGTCACCAAGGAAAAGTGAGACTCACCAAATGGTAATCACCGTATACACAGAAAGAAAGAGCTAAGGTAATTTTGATAAGACTATCACAATATCTGCTTGGCTTGGTTTTTTTCATATATATATATATATATTTAAATTTTAACCTTAGAATGGAACTAGGATAATGGTGTTATATTGCAAATGAAATGATATAGTTCTCACAATAGGATCTCCTGCCATTGAAGGCAATTCGAGAGCTTAGTGCCATAATTCTTACTCGGGGCCCCAAGCTTCGCAATTTTGTGGAGTGGAGGGGAGTAAAAGTGGTTTATAAAAAGTAGGAAAATATTTTGTATTTCTAGGTGTTATTTTTTGTATGTACATGAATGACATGAAACTGCCTTTCAGATATGCTGGCCTTTATTTCTGCATGAGCATCGACCCAGGTGACAATGAACTGGAGATTCTCGACATAATCCACCATTATGTTGAGATACTGGATCGCTGTTTTGGCAGTGTGAGGCGTTTAAGCTGTAGTAAAGATGAGAAAGCTTTAATGTGTTAAATGGTTTAATATTTATGTGCTTTCCTGTTACTGTTAGGTGTGTGAGCTGGACTTGATTTTTAACTTTCACAAGGTAATTTGAATTTTGCTTGAATATGCTAATTCAGTATTAAGTCAAATTAAGAAAAAGGAAAACTTAGAATAGGGGCTTTGACTTTGCAGGCTTATTACATATTGGACGAAATTGTGATAGCGGGTGAACTTCAAGAATCAAGCAAGCGTGTTGTTGGACGGTTGATAGACGCACAGGTATTTATGATATCATTATGAATGCAGTCAGTTGAATTACAATTATCCATCAAATGCAGTTTTGGTTTGATTGGAAATGCAGGATTCACTGGTAGAGATCGCCAAAGAGCAGGGCAGTTTAATGAGCAGTATAATTGCAAAGGCTACCAAACCAAATAGGATTAGGAGCAATGTCTCTTGTTTTGTGTTTGATGGATGAATAACAAAAACAAAATAAAATGTTTTTTTATTTATTGGGAAAGTGGTGTAATGTAAATGCATTTCTCTTGTTATGAAACAAAAACAATTATTTTCTTTGTGGATGTAAAATTGGGGTATTATCGTTGTTAACCGTCTGAATTACTGCAAGCAAGGTGATGATTATGAGAATTCATACGAGGAAGGCTAAAAACAGAAGAAATGCACGATGCCTGTGAAGACATGGGCCTGAGATGTGGTTGCAGAACAATAAGCAAACTTTACTTTGCCATAATTAATCACAAAAAAAAAAAAAAATGTTGAATGGCATTGTTTTGGGTTTGTGAAAGAGTTGAAATAAATCATTATTAGCATTAAAATTAAAAAGGATGGTATTGGTACACAACACAATAAACGTGGCAAGATCAAGTACGGTCTTCACCTTCACATACTACTCTGTTATGGTTACCATAAATGATGATGATATCCCAATAAATAAATAATAATGACTACAAAACAAATACAAATACAAGTACATACAACGAGGGAAGAGAAGAGAAGAGGAGAAAAGAATTGAATTCCATTGGCCTTTAGGGTTTAAGTTCCGGAAAAGAAAAGATATCAACTTTGAACTTGATTCTGCTAAAGTTACAACGTGATGGAAGAGGACAACGAAGCTAAATTAAGACAATTGGTGGAATCCTTAGAAGCCAATCCCGATGACCCTTGTCCACACTTGGAACTCGTAACCTTTCTACTGAAAGAACTCGAATTGTTTGTTTCTTCTTCAATTTCATTTCATTGATTATGTTATGATTTCAGGGGTTGTTCTTGTGGGAGAGATTAGAATCAAAGGAAAAAGCCGCAGAGCATTTTGTCAAATCGGCCAAATTGAACCCTCAGAATGCTACCGCTTTTAGATATTTGGGACATTATTATTCCGGAGTTTCCGCGGATTACCAGAGAGCTCTTAAGTGTTTCCAAAGAGCCATTTCTCTCAATCCTGATGATGCTGACTCTGGGGTGTCTTTTCCATTTTTCCATTTTTTTTAAAAATAATTTTCGTCTCTTCTCTTTTCTTCAGTATTATTAACTAACAAACAAAACAGGATGCTTTGTGCGATTTATTGGAGCAAGGAGGGAAGGAGAGCTTGGAAGTTGGCGTGTGCAGAGAGGCTTCTGACAAGTCTCCCAGGGCTTTCTGGGCTTTTCGTCGATTGGGTTATCTGCAATTGCGTTCCAACAAATGGTCTGAGGCTGTACAGAGTCTTCAGCATGCAATACGAGGCTATCCTACCTCTCCTTGTCTCTGGGAAGTATGTTATGTTATGTTTCTTTTTCCATAACTTCCTTTCTCCATTCTTAATTTTCCTTATCTTTCCCCTTCCTAGGCTCTTGGTCTCGCTTACCACCGACTTGGCATGTTTACTGCTGCTATTAAGGTTCAACACTGTTATGCCTCTTGTTTATGTGTTCTCTGCTACTTGTTTTTTCCATCACTGAACCATAGTTTGATTATGGTGTTTTAACAGTCGTATGACCGAGCCGTTGAATTGGATGATACAAGTATCTTTGCTCTGCTTGAGAGTGGAAACATCTTTTTGATGCTTGGTTCCTTTAGAAAGGTGAGGTTTTTTGGGTCTGTATTGATACTTCAACTTTAGGTATTTATCTTTTGTATATCTGTTTTTTTTATTATTAATAAGGATCATCTGTTTTTTAGCATTATAATCTGTTTTCACAGTATTTTTTCCCTCTTAGATGCTAGAATCTGATTATCTGTGTATAATGGATGCTGTTATATTTAGAAATTTAATCATTTCAATTGAAAATTGGAAATACAAGTTAATTACTCGATGGAGCACCATATGTACTTTTGAACTAGCACATGCTAAACTTAATAACATATGCAAATCCTGGGGATAGAATAAATTTCTTTATGGCCTATAATTTTATTGAACTTCTCTCTTGTGCCTATCGCTTGTTGATGTAGACATGATGAATGAAATTTGATGATTTGATCTTTCTACATTAAGGGAATTGAGCAGTTTCAACAAGCTCTAAAGATTTCACCTCAAAATGTGTCTGCACGCTATGGACTTGCTTCTGGAATGCTTGGTTTGTCAAAAGAATGTATTAATTTGGGTGCATTTAGATGGGGAGCTTCACTGCTAGAGGTCAGTTATTTTGCACTTTCAAACAATCAGCTGCTTTTTCATTTTTGTTTATCGCAAGTGTTTATTACTCGGTTCTTAAGTGCTTGCAGGATGCATGTAAGATTGCAAAAGCTAATACTTGTCTAGCTGGAAATGTCTCATGTATATGGAAGCTGCATGGTGACATTCAGGTACGATTATCTGTAGCTCCAAGCCTTTAAATGTCCATTATATAGTGTAAAGAAACAGCTTGAGATTGTTTATACTAAGGGAAAAGCTCATTGTTTATATTCAACATTCTTTTTCGTCTACGAGTCTAGTTAATTTTGCTGTAGATGGTGGAATATATAAGGTAATCATTTTCTGTTGTTTAGGTGAATGGTTGAGTTGACAAATTTTAAATATTGAAGTATAACTATAGTGTCTTTAATATCTTGGAATACCAAATTGGGGCTCCACTTTACATAATAGTGTAGATAGCTAGATAAATAGAAAAGAGGATTTCTCACTTCTTCAATGTGGTTTTTCCTTGGACTTTTTATACTTGCATTTATTTCTTAATGTCCATTTCAATAAATGCTTATATATAGCACAATGTTGTAATATCTTATGATGTTTGTGGTTATGACTAATTTTCCCCTTCTGTCTAGCTTACATATGCAAAATGTTTCCCATGGATGGAGGTGAGTATGAGTTCAGAATTTGATGTGGATACTTTCAACTCTTCCATCCGTTCATGGACGAGGACCTGCCTTATGGCTGCCACATCTGCCAAAAGTTCTTATCAACGAGCTTTGAAATTGGCTCCTTGGCAAGCTAATGTCTATATGGACATTGCAATAACGTTAGATCTCCTTTCCTCTTTGAATGAAAGTTTTGAACATTACCACAGTGCTTGGTAAGATCTTGGGTCACTTTGGTTTTTATTTTTTATTTAAATATGATTTTAATCTGCAATCTTTTTACCAGGCAGCTACCTGAGAAGATGGCTTTGGGTGCTTTGTACCTTGAGGGTGATAACCATGAGTTTTGGGTGGCATTGGGATGTTTATCTGATCATAATCCATTAAAAAACCATGCTTTGATCAGGGGATTGCAGTTGGATGTATCATTGGCCGTTGCGTGGGCACACCTTGGGAAAGTATTGTCTTTTGAAAACTTTAATCTCTTTCAGTTTGCATCTCTCTCTAAATTTCTTATATTTGTTAAGTTTTTGCATGTAACTGTATTTAAAACTTGTTGTAGTTGCACCTAAGTTCTTGAAAAATATTGTGACCGGACTTGTTAATATGTGGAATATTAGTAATATCTTAGACCATCAGGTCAGGTGAATTTTGTTGCATCTGCTTAGCTAGTACAAAAACTTATAAGAATTAGCTTTCTCTATCTACTTCAAGTTGTTAGGACACGTTATGGTATCATATGAAGTTTTTCAAGTTTCTTATGCAACAAAGACACCTCTATTTTTCCAAAACACCGTCTTACCATGTACACATATAGGTCATTGCTTTTTTTTCTAAAATCGTAGAAGGACTAATATAATTGGATGTCTCCAGCAAGCTGAAGAAATCATGTGTTGTACGTGTCATGTCGCAGTTCAATCCCTTCCTTTCTTTAGAGGGTTAACTGCTTTAGATGGGATGCTAAACTCACTTTGGCCTGAACAGTGGTGGCTGCGGTTTCTAGGCTGGACCACAACCCAGGATAGGGCCTCTTGCTGCTTAAGGCTGATGCTGTTTTACCTTTGCTTGTCTTTGCCTCATACATCTTATTCCCACATCTGGCAGTGATTAATCTATTCACTAACACGAACACAGTTAGTAATATCTCTCTGTTGGTTTTTCCCAGCTATATAGAGAAGAGGGTGAAAAGAAGTTAGCAAGGCAAGCATTTGATTCTGCTAGAAGTATAGATCCTTCACTTGCACTACCATGGGCGGGCATGTCTGCTGATACCCATGCTAGGTAAATCTCTTATTTTATTTCAATGTATAATTTTATCTGAAGCTTCATCTTAAGTTGTCACCTCTGAGCCTTGTTGCTAATTGAGATGTACTTCATCCTGCAGAGAGCCATCATTAGATGAAGCTTTTGAGAGCTGTTTACGAGCTGTGCAGACATTGCCTGTTAGTCTTCTAATCCAACTAATGCTCATAGAATCCAATACATTTTACATGATACAGTTTTCACTTTGAATTAATCAATCTGGACCTAATCAGATGAATTGTATCATTAGACTGGAAGTTCAAATTATTTCATTAGTATGGTGGTCTCATCCCCATGCTGAACAGTTAAGTGATTTTGTGGGTGGATGTATTTTTTATTTTTAAATTTATATGTGGATAAAAGGTGACTGTCACTTTCCCTTAATTCCAAGAGTTTTCCTTTTAACTTTTCTCCTTGGTCTGAAGTTTGAGATTGAAGTATTTACATGTTAGTTTTTAGCATTTCTTGCCTATACATTTTGCCTACTATTTTTTTTTTTTTTCCAAGTGTACTGAAACTTTGGCTTCTTGCAGCTTGCAGAATTCCAAATGGGTCTTGCTAAGCTTGCTCAACTCTCGGGTAACCTTTCATCTTCACAGGTAAAACACTTGACAAGCAATAAGCAGGGAAACAGCCACTCTAGAAGAAAAATATATTTTTTCCTTTTCTGGAGCAAAAGTATATAGGGACATGCTTCAAACAGTTTTGTTATGAGCTGTATATCAGGGATTGTGTGTGAGCTATGAGCATGATTATAGGAGAGAATTATGAGAATGATTTGTGTGAGTTTATTARCTTCCTAAGATAGACAGTGCTTGTGTATATATATGTGTATGCATATTGATATTAAATATACAATGTAATCAGTTTATATTGATAACATGGTATCAGAGCAAGGTTGTCTCTTCTAGTTTGGTGATCTCTGTTTTCTTTTTCTTTTTTCGACAATTTCTAGTCGGATTCTTCTTTTCCGGTAGTTTTCCGGTGGTGTCCCGGTG
>JANKKB010028714.1:0-16305 GCA_026225775.1 Bursera palmeri | reverse complement strand
CATTAATAGCACTTAAAGTGTAAAAACAATGATTTAAATTCTTAATAAACATACACTTTTAAGTGCTAATCATTTATAAAGAAAAGAATATAATTTGTGATTGTTTATTTTTTGTTAAAAACTATTTAAGAATTTAATTTATGATTCCATATATTTTTTTTAAATGAAAGATGAAAATAAAAATGAGATGAAAGAGAATTAAGAAAAGAGACAAAACATTTAATGCTTGGAGAGAAAATTAGGAGAAGAAAATATTGTATTAAAAGTTTGGAGGCTCATGAGTAATCTGAACCATTGATTTTAATATCATTCAATGATAATTAATTTGTGTACAAATTTGTGTTTAAATTTGTGTCTCCTGATCCTGCCCCTATATATATATATATATATATATATATATATATATATGTTAAGGGGGAGGGGGGCACATGGCCATGGCCCCCCTTAGTCTA
The DNA here is from genome assembly GCA_026225775.1 of Bursera palmeri. NCBI lineage: Eukaryota > Viridiplantae > Streptophyta > Magnoliopsida > Sapindales > Burseraceae > Bursera > Bursera palmeri. The sequence goes on along the minus strand of JANKKB010028714.1, from coordinate 15,853 downwards.
CACTAAACTCCGTCTCTGTTACCAAGTAATTTAGCTTAGAGTTGTATAAGAATCTTGAAATGATATTGTTGAGGGCATATCTTATATGTCATACAACTGTGGCAGGTGACTGATTGTTGGAGCAGCGCGACAATGGGAAATTCCTAGTGCATAATATATAAGGATAAAGTAGGTATTGTAATCAAATGGTAAGGATAGACAAGGAATTTTGGATACCTATTCTCTTTATGGAAAAGGTAGTTTTACTTAAGTGGGTAAAATGGTTTTATCCAATTGTGGATAAAAGTAATAGAGCGTACAAGCTTCCAACAAAAACCACAAACTAATGGTTAAAATGGTTTAGACTAATTAGTTTTGGACAATGGATAAAAGGAAATAACCTAGGCTATTAACCAATTAACAAAGAAGAGTAGAATGGACTCACCAATTCCGGCCACCATGGATGGTTTTTCCAACCACCAACAAAACTTCATGAAAATGGTTTCTTTGGGCTTCAAAATGAACACCTAAGTTCGGCCAAGCTTCCCCCTTCAACTTCCTATCAATTTTTCACCCTTTTCACAACAAAACAACTACTTTATCACTTCCAACAGCCCCAAATTTGTGCCTGCACTTCAAGAACTCAACACCACTAATTTGCACTCTAAAAGCACACTACACACTTGCTTATGACAAGACAACTTCCGGCCACCTAAACTCTGATATCAAATGATTTGTTTTCACCTAATTTCAACTAAGAATGGAAGGAAAAACTCACAAGCTTTGCAAAACTCCTTCTTGGATAGATTAGTTTATGCTCCACAACAAGAAAACAAGCTAGTTGAAATGAATAACAAGGAACAAAAGATAGTTACAAAGCTTAAAGGAAAGATTCCACCAGCTTGGATTTTGATTACCGCCAAACCAACAAATTTTAGGTAAAGATCAAGGTAAGGAAGATAACCTCAAGAACAAGTCTATTTCATCAAACTTCGAAATTAGAGTTTAAAATACTTGACAAAAGATAAATACAAAAACAAGGTGATATGGCCGCCATGATGTGGCCATCATTTAGACAATAATTGCCACCTAAGATTACACATCACTAAAACAATCAAATAGGCTTAAACAAGGCCCTTACAATAATTCAAAGTCTAATAATAATTTAGAGTCACGTAAGCTATCTAACATATCAAAATGGGCATAAATAACAATTTATATAATAAAAACAATAGGTTATGGATTCACTTCGTGATGGACTTCGTTGCGAGCTTGAATCTTCACTTGGATGGATCATGCTAGCTTTATGGCTACCTTAGACTTGCGTAGGATGGATAAGCTGTTTACTTGCTTGGGCCGATTCATTGATGGGTTGAAATGGATCAAAAACGTTACTAATAAACCATATTCTCTAATTGATGACAACAAAATATGAGAAATTTAAGATTGATTGTATTTTGAGACATTTAAAATTGATTGCATTTTGAGAAGTTAAGTTTCTGATGTGAAACTATGAGATGTTTGAGCTTATGATATAAAAGTTTGAGATTACAATATGGCTGAAATGATACAAGTTCGAAATTTGATCTTGTGATTCTAATATATATGTTGGTAGGGCAGGATCAGGAGATACAAATTTAAACACAAATTTGTACATAAATTATAAACCATTAGATTATATGGAAATCAATGGTTCAGATTACTCATGAGCCTTCAAACATTTAATGCAATATTCCATTTTTCTAATTCTCTCTCCAAGCATTAAATGTCTTGTCTCCTCTCATAATTCTCTTTCATCTCATTTTTATTTTCATATTTAATTTAAAAATATATATATATGGAATCATAAATTAAATTCTTAAATAATTTTTCATAAAAAATCAATAATTATAAATTATATTCTTTTATTTATAAATAATTCTTATAAAATCATTTATTTTTAACAATATTTTTATCAGACTTGTAAAATAGCCCTGTTTTATTTAAAAAATAAATGATTTTATAAGAATTATTTATAAATAAAATAATATTATTTGTGATTATTGATTTTTTATGAAAAACTATTTAAAATTTTAATTTATGATTCCATATATATATATATATATATATATTTAAATGAAATATAAAATAAAAATGAGATGAACGAGAATTAGGAGAGGAGACAAGACATTTAATACTTAGAGAGAGAATTAGGAAAATAAAATATTAAGTTAAATATTTGAAGGCTCGTGAGTAATCCGAACCATCGATTTTCATATAATCTAATAATTTATAATTTATATACAAATTTATATTTAAATTTGTGTCACGTCGATATTTTTTTGTTGAATGGATCTTGATTGAGTTACATTACAACTACGTATCGAGACTATATTCGTGCATAATTCAACACCTATGATGGTCATGATCAGAATCATGATCTTTCTTCTCATACCGAAACCTCTTTTTCCATCCAATCTTCTGGTGAGTAGGAGGGTGAAGAATTGGTTTGGCAGCATCCTCTCCTTGTCAAGAACCGGAGGAACCCACTTTGCGACAGATTGTTGAACCCTTAGAATTGATCTTCTTCTAGTGGGTGAAGAAGAATAAGTCCTGATCATGCTCCTCTAACTCCGAAAGAGGCCCTCCAAAGGTTTTCCAAATCTCTCAGGGTTCCAGAGAACCATAAAGATTGCATTCTTTGATCGACTCATTACAAGGCAGGGGCGGCAATCTTGTTATACAAATAATGGCCGACTAACTCATAGTCAGAAGGACAGAACCTATAGCCGATGGGAAGGAAAGCCCGTTGCCTTTCACTGTCGGGGGCTTCCATTGTTTAAGATGAAGAAGACATGAATTGAATGTATGGAGAAATGTAACTTGGCAGAGTTAGAATTACGAAGTCAACTCAACTCAACTCAACTCCTTGCTTTCAACGGTCATGTATTTTTCCTGCCAAAGAAAGAGATTTTAACGGGCATATCTTTATATAATGTAATAATATGTGTTGATTGGTTTTGCCCGCGAAAGACACGGCCGGATGGTTAGAGTAGATGGGTCGCTCAGCCAATAGATTGTTAGAGAATCGAGCTGAGCTGGTAAGAAAGAAATACACAACAAACCCAATTATTTTTTCTTTCTGTTTCTGATAAAAAATAGGAATCAAACCCAAAACAAACACTAAGAAATTAAAGCGTTTGATCTCATTTCATTCGCTTTAATTACCAATTTCTTTTGTTAATTTTGTTGTTTGTTTTCGATTTTCTGTTGTGAGAATCATGTGGGTCCCGTTGTTAGGCTTTTCAGCGTTTGTTGTTGTATTTATGTAATTGAAAAACCAGAGAAAGCGAAGGAAGGATTTGAAGGCAAAATGAGTAGGAACAAAGCTCAGGTTCATAACTCTTTCTCTGGTTACATGGACGCCTATCCTGCCAAAACCCAAACCCAGAGGCTTTATAAGCTTTGGAAGGGTAACAATGTAATCAATTATTTTCCCTTTTTATTTTTTCCTCTTTTTAATGTTTGATTTTTTATGCATGATGAGTTCTCATTCTCAATGTTTGTTGCCAAATTCATCTCAATTTATACAAGCAACTTTGTTCTTCTTATAGGGTTTTTGTGTTTATACGATTTTGTTATATGGGTTTGAATTTGTGAATGAAGATTGTTTTTTTTTTTCGTTGTTAGACATTTTTATGTGGTGGGAGATTAGTTTTTGGTCCAGATGCAGCATCCTTATTCTTAACTTCAATGATGATTGGAGGTCCTGCAATAGCATTCTGTATAAAAATGTTTACGATGATCAACCAAGAAGATCCTGTTTATCATTACCCTGTTTTGGTTGGAGGCTTGCTCCTTACTGTTTTGGTGGGTTTATGATATCAAGATTAAGTTTAATATTTCTTAGTACTTATTAAAGTTTGCATGATTTAGTGTTTATCTCACGAAGTTTTGAATGGTTTAATTTATGCAGGATTTTACTTTTCTCTTCATGACATCAGGTAGAGATCCAGGAATAATTCCAAGAAATTCTCATCTACCTGAAGCAGATGAAGCCTTTGACACAAGTACCCCATCGATGGAGTGGGTTCACAATAAAGCACTGAACTTGAAATTGCCCCGGACTAAGAACGTAATGGTTAATGGTCACACGGTTAAAGTTAAGTTCTGTGATACTTGTTTGCTATATCGTCCCCCACGAGCTTCTCATTGTTCAATCTGCAACAACTGTGTTCAAAAGTTTGATCATCACTGTCCGTGGGTGGGACAATGTATTGGAATAGTATGTTTTCCTTTAACTAATTTCAGCTTCGATAAACATTTATTGACCATCCATAATTATGATGGACATTAAATGAATTTTTGATGCATGACTTCAACACCGATGTATAATTTCTTTCAAACTTTTGTATGTTAAAATGTTGTGCAATGGTTAAGCTAATTTTGTTTCAATTAGTCATCTCTGGACCTGTTATGTGTCTAAAGTTTGCGAATCATAATCTTAAGTTTATGTATGATATTTTAGCTAGAAATGAAAATAATGTCTGTCTACAGATACATAAAATACAGTTGCTTTTTGTCTTTGAAATGGGAATGAGATTTTGCAATAAACTAATAAAATAAATATCTATAGCAATTTTATGTGCATATTCAGTATGTCAAAAACGTTGCAGTAATGTGCCTATTAACTTGGACATACATCAAGGTATCTTTCATATCGTTTGCATGGTTAATTGAAGTTTGAGCATCTATTGTCAGCTTCTATCACAAAACTGTGGAGTGACAAAATTTTATTATCTGTTGTTTCATATTATTTATTCTTTTCATTGAACTTCAAACAGAAGAACCCAAAATATTTCTAGAATTTATACCTCATGATTTAGAGAGTTGGTTTATAGTATTTGTTTCTCGCAAGATACTAACCATCCTTTTTTCATGTTGACCTCCTTGCAGCGCAATTATCCGTTCTTCATTTGCTTTATATCGTTCTCAACATTCTTGTGCATCTATGTCTTTGTTTTCTCTTGGATGAACATTCTCCGTAGGAATGGCAATTTGTTGAGCATCATGTCTCGTGATATCCTATCAGTTATTCTCATAGTCTATTGCTTCATTGCAGTCTGGTTTGTTGGTGGGCTTACAGTTTTCCACTTTTATCTAATTTGGTCCAACCAGGTGAGTTCGATGTTCAAAATGTTTCTGTGTTGTTTAAAAATGATAACCAGAATTCCAATACTTCTGCGTATGTACTTTACATTTGAAGAAAAAAAAATGAAGTTTATAAATACATAGCACCTATGCGTTATGGTAAGTTTTATATTATAGAGGTTTTGGATGTATAAGCGCAAGAACATTAAGAAGAAATGGAGGAAAAACAAGAAAAATTCTTTGTTCTTCAGTCTAATTCTTATTTACAGTGTGATTTTATTTATAAAAATGCTCCAAAATCTGAAGCCATGTGAATAATACAGCTTAGACCACTTACGGTTTTTCCAAGTTGCCCAACTGATAAGGATGATTAATTTTCACTTATCCCAAGTACTTTAGCAGTCAAGTTTTTGTTCTGATGAAAGGAGCCAAAACTTATTTTCTTTCTGTACATTTTGTTTTCTCTTCATCGTAAATCTTGCTTTGTCTGTCACAATAAATCCTGTAATGTGGAACTACATATTTTATCATGTTGGTGTTTCCTCTTTATCACAATGCCCATTCATCAATAATGATACATCTATATCAATTTATGTTAAGAGACCCTCAAATTCACGGCAGCTTGGAACTTGGCTTATGCCTGCAATACTTTATGTCAGCACCCTCGAATTGGGAGTCAATAGCATGCTAACATTTAAAAGACCAAAGACTGTTTGATATTTGCAACTTTATTTTACTTTTTAACTACTTATTTCCAACTAATTCTTGTGCTTTTCGATCATTTTACCTCTGATTGTTCATGGATGTTTACCGTTTCTAGGCTAAACAGTATCTTTTGATGTAAACTTCAAATATACATAACCATGAAATTCGTACATATATATTATAGTCACGGTGATCTATTCTTGGGACTGAATTTCATCCTTTCTGTTATTTGATTTTCCACAGACAACTTATGAAAATTTTCGGTACCGGTATGATAAGAAGGAAAACCCCTTCAATAAGGGGATCATAAAGAATCTTAAAGAACTCTTCCTCTCCAAGATCCCACCTTCAATGATCAATTTCCGAGAATGGGCAGTAGAAGATGATCCTTCAATAGTGGGATCTTCTCATGGGGACTTTAGCGAACACGTCATTAGTTCAAAAGATAAATTTGACTTAGAAATGGGGAAGATTGGAAAAGATGCCGATACCAGACTTCCAAGTATTTTGCAGAATTTGGATTACAATGATATTGATGATAATATGAAGAGAAAGGAAATGGATGGAGGGGCTCCATTTGATCCATTCCAACATGCTGATCGAGTACCAAAACATTCACCCACGGTACTCCCCTGATAAGAGGGGTCACTAGATCCCTTTCACGTACATCACTGACTCTCTTGAGATGAAGGTAATCTTTCTCTTATATACTTTTGTATTCATATAACATGGTGCTTTTTCGTAGAGTAATATAACCAAGTTGAGAAGGAATTATGTAGTAGTCATAGATTTACGAATATCATCATGAATGACCATGGAATCTCTGTTTTGATAAGTGATTATCCACTAGAAAATATTCTAGAAATGAAAATGTTGAATTATAGACTGTTGTTAATTGTGAGGAAATTAGTGTACATCTTCATTTCAATGTGCTTGCAGTCATTATTGGTAGGGAAACGAAATATCTGAGCAAAAAAACAAAAATTTACTTTTGCAGTTAAAAATCGAAACATAAGGCCAAAAAGTTCATTTACTTTCCCTCTGGCCTTCAAAAAACTTTATAAAGAAAAAAATACAAGAATTAATATCAAAAAATAATTACAAGAAGCCATCTAAAAGTACACTCATATAAACTTGAGTGACAAGATTTCTGTAGCAAGCTTAGTTGAAGCAGAATTTCTCATAGCAAGATGATATAAGATAGAGTCTGTCTAAGAAGTTATAACTTAGTTTCAGAATCATGTAGTGTAATACTATTCAATGACTAAAGGTCAGATTGCAGATTTATTGGGGGGGTAAGTTCTAGGTTCATTCCCACAAGTTAAAAGTCATTTCATGTTGCAGGTTGATCGGCTATGGGTGCAGTGGACTATATATATATTCAAGAAACAATATGATATCTTATGTTTAATATTTAACAACTAGATCCAGGAAATGGTTCTAGAAAAATTCTCAGTTGTTTTTACATCTTGGTATTCAAGCCAGATAATTTGCAGTTAAAGAAGTCTGTAATCTCCAAATATAGGAAACAATTCTTTATGTCATTAATGTTACTTGTGTTTTGTTTAACCTGATATCTTATAAATATTACATTACTAAAGAAGAGAAATCTGGCAATGATGAAAACCGCTTGCAACACCACTTATGGTTATCCTCTATTACAAAAAGAAACTCATGATGCATTATTTTCTTTTGGTTATGATAGGAATGATTCATCAAAACAATAACTGTATGCTGGTAGTAGTTTGCATTCATCAGTATTAACTGAAGCGAAAACCTGGTCTCAGAGGTTGAAGGGCCATTAATCTTACTCAATCTAGTGGCTTGGAATTTAAAAGTTAGATACGAGACGTTTACCATTATGTAATAGAAATCTCAACCTGAGAGGATATACAATGACATTCTTCTAAATTATGGAGAAATATTCATTTTTCTGGATATAAGTTAGTTCCTACCTGATTTAGTAAAACCCCAGATAGTTATTACTTCTATTTTCAATTTTATATGTAAATGTCCTCTTGTTTTCTTTCACAGGTTTTACTCGACAATATATTGATCAATTCAAGACGTAATTTTGCAGTCATCAATGTGTTGATGAGCTTAAAATGTCAATTTGCGGTTGATAGAAGTAAAGTGAAAAATCGGTGATGTAAAATTATACCAAAAAGAAATAAAGAAGGGGATAGCTAAAGTCAATTCCTCTGTTCATCTTTATGTTCAGAACTGAGACAATATCTTCTTCATGCTTTAGAAAAAGAGAGGAAGTGAACAAGATTAACACCATCAGCAACCTTGTAACCTGTAATTTAGCTTATGATCAGATAGCATAAAACATCCAACAGAACAAATGTGATGTCTTCTGTATTGTTGGTTGTGTTGTGTTGCCTCATTCTTTTATCTTTTCCTTTTCTTTCAGGAACTCTGGTTTGTAAACTCTGTGAATATCTGATTGGGAATGGTAGATTGCTCCAAGTTTTTATTGTTAAATGCTTAGTGCAGGGTAGGTAGTTATTTCTGAAGAACTAGAAATCTATTTCTACAAACATAGCACTTTATTAAGAGGTTTCGGAGGGATTACATATTTGTTTACTTGTTTTCTTTTGATTTAAGGATGAAGGCCCTGGAAGATTTCCCAAAATGTTTTATGGTTTGGTCGTGCAATTTTTACAGATTGTTTGGTGCAACACATTGAAAAATATGATAAAATAATTATGCTTCTCCAACTCCCCTCCCAGAAATTTGTTGCCAGGACTCAGCTACAATTCCTGTTTGGTCGGAATATAACACTTTTCTCTTGGATAATGTTCAAATGGACTATATGCATTATCATGATTAGTTGAAGTGCAAAAGACTAGGAGAAAGAGCAGTTTGTTCATTAGCTAAATACGAAATATTATTAGTAATTAAAACTCTTTTAAGTCTCTTTCAGAAAGTATAATGTCATATTTCACATCAGTAACATATCTTGGGTTAAAAACGCTTGCATGGAACTCAAAAGCGAAAAATATAGATTTGGTTGTTAGATTCATAAAACTTTTACATTTGACAAGACACTGCTGGTTACACATGCTTTGTGACGCTGTATGACAAGAGAAAATTAACTTGGAGTGCCTAAAGTTGTTCCATTAATATGCATAATCATACCAAATAAGATAAATGGATTGACTATTATAATTGTGACTATTATGAAATATTAACTTGTGTTATCTATTAGGCACCTATTGACCTGCAGCGGATAATTGAACATGATATGCCTAGTTCATCAATGAAGAATTGCTAATGGTTAAACGGACTTTATCCTCATTACAGAACTCCTCTGTAACTGTCTTTTTATAACACAATTGTACTTGAGCTTGAGTTGTAGTTGTAAGTTGTAGTTGTGAGTTGTAAGTTTAGTACCTTCTCAACTGCTCAGAGTTTGAATGGATTTTTTTTTTTTTATTGGTAACTAGCATGGGCATTCAGTTAACAAATATGCTAGACTGAAGGGTTTTAGTTGCTAAAAACCTCTGGTAGTTTATGCCTCAAAATAGTATACACATTTATCCTAGACTATGAGCCGCTTGGTGCCTGTTAATTAATTTATTTTGGGAACTCCACTTGGACTCCCGAACCATTCTCTAAGTTTTGCTGTCCGTGGCTTTGTTGTTCTCAAAGTACTCTTCATTAATAAACCAACTTTGCATGAAATCATAACCATCAGCAGTTTTGCAAACTTAAAATCACATCTAAAACGTAAATTAATCATGCCAACATTACTGCTTTCACTGAATAAACTAACAAGAATTTTGGAGGCATAACAATTTTTGGACGAGAATGCAGTTGATTGTAGTTGACTTCAAATTTCTGAAAGCAAAAACTCATTTATCCTCAAAATTTTTGGGAAAGGAATGTGGTAACAAACCGTAATGCTTCATAATAACACAAAATTGTCAATTTTAGAGCGACCAACAACACAATCCAACAGGCAAAAGTTCAGGCTTGCAGATAATTGAGCTGCTTGAACTCTGACTTACAATGTATACAAAAACAAATAACAGAATCCTTTGATCGACAAGCACCAGAAACTCAACTATTCTGTTAAATTTACTTTTTTGAAATGCAGGAAAAATAAGTAAATGCTGCCAAAACCCCAAATCATTGGGAGGAAAATTTTCTATTCTTTACACCAAATTATTAGCAGTAAAAATAGTGGTTCTTTTTCTCTACCTGTTTGACCCTAACCCTTATCTCATAAAATATTATATAATAACTAATTTCAAAAAATGTTACAGCGAATTTAATAACCTTAGCAATCAAGATGGCTTCACTTACCAAATTAAAATTCCCTCACCTCTTCTTGTTTTTCTTTCTTCCCTTCACTTGTTTTTCTAGACTTCTTAGCCTCTGACTGAGGACTGAAGATGAAGATATTCTTTGTTCTGCAACCTTTGATTGTTCAGATGCCTGTCGAGCAGCTTTTGCTTCACTGGCTTGTTTGATTGCAGAGAACAGAGAGAAGGATGGCTGTGCAGCAGTACTTGTTGCTGGAGCCACAGGTATTTCAGGAACACCTAACATTTTCTTTACTCCAGGAACTTTGAGCACTGTAATATGTAATACAGAATTAAATACTTTACTGAATAATTAAATGAAAATAAATTTGATGTTATGTTTTTCTCCAAATGTAAGTAATGTTACGTTTCTCCAATTCATAGCAATAAGAAAGGTACAGAATATCAAGTTAAATTGATTTTAAATTCAAAACTGAAAAACTTCACCTAGCCCATATGTGAGGGAAAATAGGTTTGATGTAATCCAGTAACAAAATATAGCCTGCAGAGAAAAATAAATAAAATAAAATAAAATCACTCAATAAGCATTTCAATTGTCACTGACACAAACATGAAAACAAAAAATGGTACCAATAGAACTGTTACAATCCACTCTTTATCACTGTAATAGTTAAGAATACAGACCGCCAAGAAGAAAGAATGTAGAAGGGCACCTTCAGATCATTTCTTTTATCTTCAATGTTTTAATCAAATAGAGGGAAGGATCAAACACACTTGAAAGACTAAAAGTTGCTTTAGAAACTTTTACAACTCATATAGATGCAAGAGAAGCTCAAGGCTTTCCTTCATACAAGCATAGAAAAAGTTTTCCCACTCAATAAGAAAAGAAGATGGTGCTTCCTATGGAGGATTGGACATTAATCCACAAAAGTGAACTGAAACAAGGTCTTTTTTTTTTTTTTTGGGATAAAGTGAACTGACACAAGAACGAATATACCATACCATACTCCAAATATGGCCAATTTAATAACAAGCACTGATAAAACCGTTCTTATTATCACCAGCATAACAATTGTCCAAAACAATAATTATGCCCTAAGGCAACAAAAATAGAAGGATTACCTTTGGAAAATGCATTGTCAAAGGCACAGAAAGAGCAGCAAAGACCCTAGAAACGTTTTTCACAGTGCCTGCTGCAGGATTTCCTTCCATTCCTTCTTGCGTGTTGCACTGAGACAGTAAAAGATAATCTAATTCAAACTCACCTTTTTGCAATAGACTTAATTAAAAGTCAGTCAAAAACCTGAATGGAAACTGATAAAACAAACCAGGGTACCAGCACATGATTATGCACTAATTTAGCTCAATCTGGTGTGTCAAAACAGAGGCCTACCTCTACCGTTATCAAGAAAGTGATCCCCGTCAAAATTGGGAAAATGTAAAAACTATCAGGAGTGGTGAGGTCCGTAAACCAAAATGCTCCTCCATTTTTGAATGAGGGCACTTTCTCAGCCATGTTCGAAATCTGTTGGAGGGAGAATGAGGGAGAGGGAAGTCACCAGAATGATATAAAAACTGTAAAAACCAAATTCAGAATCAAGAAATTAACCATTCGTAGAATGTTATTAAAAATAAAAACTTACTGCAAGGAAAAAACTGACAAATACAGGACCTTGAATAAAGAGCCCTTTCAACGGCGTAAATGGACTCACACCATATCTGCAACATTCCAAATTATAATAAAAAAAATGAAAATGTCCGAGATAACAAAAGCCACAGAGAAGACAACTGACACAAATAAACATGATAACCAGATTATCAAAAGGCTCATGTCATATACAAATACAATTTTGTAGTATAAAAAGACACCAAGATTTGATCTTCAAGTCATTGAAAATATTCTGAGTGATACTGATAAACTTGTACTTTAACAAAGAGTTCACATCTCATGAACATATGCTTTCAATGACATCAGTTGTATAAGTTGACAAATGATACTCCAAATAGAAGTTAATTGTCATAAACTGCAAACTTATACGAAGTCTAGAATGCATCTATACAAGAGCAGAATTGCCACATCCAAAATCACTCCAGAAGAAAGCGTTGATGCCTGATAGTGAAATTGATCGTACTACTTTTCCCATTTTTCAATAACAAGATATTATCAAGGAAAGCATAATTATATGAGTAAAAAAATCAATGCCATAGTTGAACGTACAGTGTGGCAATTTACAATCAACATAAAATACAAATAGCATAAACAAGACATACCCATAACCATAAGAAGCAGTAATGGGCCGGCATCCATTATACAAAGGTAACATACAAAACATTTAGTCATTAAAATTCCAATTTGGCAGCATATCACTCCTTGGATTTTATAGCTAATATAACTCTCCCACCCACCCTTTATAAGCAGTTTTTTTCTTTTTGATCACACTTAAAATGGGCCTCCAGTTGCTTTTACATCATTGACTTTTAGTTGACAGACAAAACCATATTTCAAATCATAGAGTCTAGATCCAAGCAGTACATGCAGATTAACCAGTCAGCAAACATAGCGGGAAAATTTACAGTCTAAAACCATAGATGATGACCCTGATGGAAATCTAAGATAGAGTTCACCAAAATGACAAATTATTCTGGTAATCTCTATCTGCATCTACACAATGTGGTGCTACAAGTTATTAAACTATGAAAGATACGCAACAAATTAACTATCAAGGATTCCCCTTGAAAAGTATGGGAAAGTTGTTTACTCTTTAAAAAGCTTCTGCATTTGTTTTTGGCCTTCAGCAACAGTAGCAGGATCCATCCCCTGAACGTCAGAAAGAAAAATGTCAACATAGTAGAAAGAATCATATTTACAGAACATCAACTCCTACCATATTCAGTAGAGGTGGCAATTCATGTTGGCATGTCATATTTATGTCATTTCAAGGTAATGTGTAACGAAATTTTGCTCAACACTAATGCGGTCCATTTATTATCCGTGTCAAAAACTCAAACACTAACATGACACAGTAACTCGATTAATAAACAGCTTGTATTCGTGACAAACACGAATATGTTCTGTTTCACACATTTATGTGCCTAACACAATTAACTCATTTACATGTATGATATGTTTACATGTTTAACACAATTAAATATGATTATAGCCTATTTAGAAACAATATATATATATAATTTAGGAATTAAAGAAAATAAATAAGGACAAGCTAATGCGTCCCAAACTTGTTTTAATTCTTTATTTTATATGTTTTTAGTCTTAAAATTCAAAACAAATTGTTATTTGTGACATAAACGTATTCGTATTATAAACGGATTCGTATCATAAACATATTTGTGTCAATAGACGGGATTCGAGCCATAAACAAATTCATGTCATAAACGGGTTGAAGACCCTCAACACGAATACAACACGATTATTAAATGAGATTAATCCTTCGACATGAACAGGACACAAGCACGATTAAATCAAACCTAACACACTAATTTCATGTCGTGTCAAAAATTGTAACCCCTAATATTCACATGAGAAAGTCTTAGGCAAAACAAGTCTACACAAAAACTTGTAGTAGTTTCTTTTGGTAGATAACAGATTCCACCGCATTGGTTTAAGAATCACATAATTAATTTAAGCATGATGTACAACCCCAGATTCTTAGGTTTTTCAAGCAGAGTGTATTGTCAAATTGATGGATAGCAATTTAAGGGAATTCCAGTTACTACAACAATTATGAAAATTATCAACAACAAGGTGTCTATAGAGGCAAATGATCTAGAAAGCGATAAATAAAACATAATAACAAAAGAAACAGCTCTGGTACCTTATCTTGCATCTGTTGCTTGATTTCCTCCAAGCGTGGTCTCACCAACTGCAGAACACAAGAATAGTATGAGCAACTATATCTTAAGAGAACAATATTTTTTGGTAGAATATAGAGTTACCATATGTTAATATGCCTACGTCAGTCTTACAGGTTTTTAGAATGTACGACTAGAAATCCTACCATGATTACCAGTGAGTCAAATTCATTTTAATAGAAACAAGAAAAGGAACAGAATAGCAGCAATCAAAGACCAAATAATGAAACAAATATCATTAGATGGTCACCAGCCAAAGACTACATCGACAATTCAACATAAAAAAATATTACACCAAAGTTAAAACAAAATAAAACGTAGTGTTCTACCAAAGCCAAAACTCTATAATTAAAAAAGTAACAACTTCAAAGCACAACATTAACTTGTCGTTGCACAGATCTGGAAAATATATATTACATGAACAAGCAGAAAAATACTCTCAGTAATAAATACATACAGTTAGTTTTGAAGTTGCTTTGAGTTGATTAACCAAAAGTGGAAGTGCTGCAGTACGAATCAAAAGAGTTGTCACGACAATGGACGACCACCTGAAAGAAATAACAATCAACACAAAAGAGAAACATCTCATGAAAACTTTGCAATTCTTTCTTTCTTTCAACATATTCAATGAAGCAAACTTGGCCTATGGGATTGCTAGTGATGAATGAGAGTATGACTCTAGCATTCTACAAAGGGAAAAACAGAGGCGAAGAGTTAGTTACCAGTTAAAGCCAGTGAAGTTATGCACGATATCAATAAAATGCTGGAGAGCTGCAACAGGAAAGAAAGAGTCAGCAGCAGCAATGGCGACTTCATTCACGGGCGGTGCCTGGTTAACAACAGCTTGCACAGTGGTATCCTTCAAAACTTCAGCCACATCAGTCATCAATTCAAATTTTTCTGAGCCTTCCCCAACCGTAGTCGACATATACCGACTATAAGCAGAAGCGGCCGTGGGACCAAGACAAAAGTGCGAAAGTCTTTGAGCATAGGAACTGTTGAAGGTGCTTCCAAAGAAGCTGGGTTGATTAAAGCAATGAGCTTTCTGTAGCGAGGAAGTTTGTTTGCGATCGTGGTCATGATCAGGAGAAATATACATAATTGATGGATTATAAACTCGAGCCAGAACCGTTGCTCTTGTGGAGAGGCTACGGCGATACGCCATTGTTACAGAAACTCCAATCTTCTCTACCAAAACTGTCAAAAAAAACAAATCAAATTAAATCAATAACTAAACCCTAGAATCCTTCAATTTAAAAAAAAAAAAAATTATAAAACCTAAGAGAATTGAAGGAGATGGAAAGATTCCAATGGATTTGTAAAGATGGGAAATTTTTTACGGTTTCAATGGTCTTTGCTGCCGTATCTGCCGTGATGCTTCTCCAGCTGAGCTGATCCAACTCCGAGAAAGAGGGGAGCTGGGGTTTTAGGCATGGTTTATATTAACTGAGAACGGTGAGGGTAATTCTGTCGTTTGATCTTGGACTTTGACCCCGTTAATGTTGGGCTAAAAAGTATTGGGCTTGCTTACGGCCCTTAGTAAATTAAGATTGACGCTATTTAGATCCCATAACCCCATATATAATTTTAAGAAGATAGAATCTATATATCTATATAATCCTGAAGCATAGGCTTGTATAGTTGACACGTAAGATGATAAGTAGGATTCTTTAAGTTTGACAAGTAGGATAATCTTGAATCATGAACTAATATAATTGACATGTAAGATAACCAATATAATTATTGATATTGATTGACATTGATTAGTGATAAACAATAAAGAGTAAAAGTCATTAATAAACTTTATTGAAATATGTGAAAATGAACGGGTCATGTGTTCATCAACATTTATGGGTGATAAGTAATAAAGATTACAATAAAGAGTGACATTCATA
>JANKKB010028713.1:0-16287 GCA_026225775.1 Bursera palmeri | reverse complement strand
TTAGGTAGGATAGTTTTGCAAAGTCACCCTTAATTTATGATATTTCCTATAATTCCTCAAAGAAAAAATGGAAATATACTAGAACAGAGTTGTTCAATCCACCAAGCTCTTCTTAAAAGAAAACAAATTGAAACGAGGCATGCATTATTGTGATCAATTATTGAAAAATTTCCATTAAGAATCATTAAAACAAGGCATGTAATGAATTTGCATTTGGATGTCATAAATTTCATGTTTGGTAGTGATATCGGCTAGTATTTACTATAGCAGATAGATTTATGACTTGTTTCAGTGGAAGCATTCCAGCATTTTGCAAGTTAAATAACAGTATATATAGTATGCTGGAATGTCTTCCCCTCAAACAAAGCATAAAAACTATTTGGTAATTGTTGTAGTTTAAAGATATGGTTGTAAGTACCAGTAGAACTCAATGCCTAACATGAAATTTTTTGACTCCTAAATACAAAACGATAGCATGTTAAAAATACCATATTCATTTTACAGCTCCGATTGTTATAAGTTTCACATTCAATGTTCTAAGTTGAGCAAATTTGACTTTTCATGCTACATAATTTGAACGCAAGGTACATTACATGTAATGCATCAATGAGAACTCTAGCATTTGAACATTAGGTTCAAACTAGTATCAGGGCCCATACATGCGAAAAGGGCAAAAACTCTGCTGGGTTGGGTTAGATATGCAGCTCCAGCTTCTAGGATTTCAGGTGAGGATATAAACGAGGTTTGCACATATACTAGTACTATTTGTCTGTAACCCAACAATGCAACATGGGTTTGATAGGGCAAAAGCATAGCCAGCTAATATTCTGACTCACATGCTGGATAATCTTGGAACTTATCAGGAACATAGTCTATGATTTGCATGTGATCCATGCCCTGAGCGGTAGAGAATTATAGAATTAAATGCCAGATCTGATCTTCCGTAGTACCATATGGATGCATTAGTAAACTGTCTGAGCTTCAAATTCATGATGTGGTGTGAATAGGGATTGGAGTAGTCCAAGTCCACTTCTATTTCTTGAATCAAAATGTGGGAAATGCTGCAAGTAATTGTTTTCTGGTTTGTGATTTCGGTACAGAATCCAAGAAGACATGCTGTCAAATGAAAGACAGCTTTATATATCTTCATAGTTTATAGTTTCATCCTTCATTTTGCTTTGTTTTTGCTGTGGAAATGGTCACATGTGCTAGCTAGCTCAATCCTCAACCTCATCACACCACACTACAACATTTATTAAGAATTGACTTTCTTTCAATTTGGGAACGAGGGATATGAGATATGAAGTTGTCAAGTGATTATGATAAAGTGGCATTGAAATGTTTGATGTTTATGCTTTAAATTTTTTGAGCAACCAACTCCGGAAGCATCCTCCAACCTCGTGATGAGCCATGCACATAAAATAATGAGTCCAAAAAAAATTTAATGCTATCCATTAGGAGGAGATGGATGGTTGGCGGTTTCTGATATACAAGTAGATGCCATTGCCAAATGCCAGCTCCCTTAGTAGGTATGGTATGTCAGTCATTACTAGTGTTGACCCCATTTGTGAGCTTCAAGCTCTATATTTAATTTCTTGCAAACCCTTTTTCTCTCTCACTCTGATTTCCCCCATTATTGGATTAAAAAGAGGCTAGGAACTTGTAATGCAAATGAAATCTAAAATTGAGAGCACATAGTAATTAACATCATGTGCCACATGCAAATCTCTACTATAAGTGTACAAATTGTATACAAGATGAACTGATTATTATTTTTTTTTTTGTTTTTTTGTTTTTTTAACTACATATTGTCTAATTATGCTGGTGGGTATCTCTATAATGGTGCATAAACCTACATATATCAGAACACATAATAATTAATATTTAACTAGTACAACCACTGAAAGTGCTAAACATGTTTCTGCTTTCTCTTTAGAATATGAAGCACTCATAGTACATTTACATACAATAAGAGAAAATATATAAGAAAATAACTAATTTCTCAGCAAATTGTTCTGCAATTATTCTTTTGATCAGGCTGCAAGTGGGGTTTTCTTGGATCCCTATAATGGCTTACAAAAACCTAATTATAATTATATATCAGAATATAATTAGTATTCTAATTAGTGCAACCACTCAAAGTAATAAACATGTTTCTGCTTTGTTTAATTGTAAAGCTGTAGGTGTTCTCCCATCATCGTCCATACCCAATTTGTCATTTTTATTTGAATGAATATGCATACATGCATGCTACATTATTAATTTTTTAGATTTTTTTTTTATTGAAATTATGAGTCTCGTTACAGTATCAAATCAATAAAATTGATAATATTATCACTCTAATACTATACTTGGCCTCTAAAACTTGTAGTAGTTTCAAAAAATAAATCAACCTATTATCAGTATAATAATATAATCAGTTCAACAACTACCGAGAACATGTTATCTGCAATAAATTGTTTTATATGTTTCACATCTCTCCTGGCATGCACTTTCCCAGTATAACCAATTTACAAGGAAACAATAGAAAATTAATTGGACACTTCTTATACTTCAGTTCAATTTTCTCGACTATTTTACAATCAACAAAGTCAACCTTATTTGGCTTAGCATTAAAGTCAACCAGAGGTTAATAAATAAATTCTCATACTTGTTGTGGGTCAAACAGTTGTTCAGGAAGAGCAAGTCAATTGCAAGCTGTGCCGTGGGGGAGGGGAGTAGCACAGTAACTTCTCCTGCAACTTGTAGATTAAGCAAGCCCTGAGAGGTTTGTTTCGTTGACACAAGAAACAAACAATTGGTAAGGCAACTTCTAAGAAGTAATGTTATATGTTCAACCCAAAAGCAGGAAATTAATTAAGTTGATGCAAGTGCATGAGCAGATTGTTCAAATCAGCTTAAATATATAGAAGATAAGAAGGGCTTTGGTATGACAGTTTGTCTGGGTTACATGCCTTTCTTTGTAGCATGATGTTTGATAATAATACTAATAAGGTTAAGGTCTTTTTGTCATTTGTTAACATGAAGAATTTGGGGATAAAGTGAACAAAAGGATATAATGATGATTATATTAAAGAACGAACTTGACCTTTTCTTAGTTTAAAGTTGTTAATAAACTTTTCTTTCTTTTTGCTTGCACTTTTGTCTCATGTATGCATGTTTTGACAAAGGACCCAAAACTTGCTTCTTTGACAAGTCCTTTATATAGTGATGGTAACTTCAATAAGCTTTGTTGACAAGTTCTTGCATAACGAAAGAGGAAGCTAGGGATTGGTCCATCTATCTCTCTTTTTGAGGTTATGTATATATATATTAATATTTATTTGCAATAAACTGTGTTGGGTCCATTTTTGTGGGTACATCAATCAAGTGTATGCAACACACAAAGATTAGTATAGTACATAATTGAAGTTTGAAATTTGGCAATATTTGCTTGTGTGATTATGGAGTTAGAAACTCCAAATTTTGTGTATTTTGAATAACAAAAGTACATATATGGTTATATTCTTATTACAATCATGCATAGAAATGAAAAGATTATTAGAAACTTAAGTTACTGGGTACGAATGATATCACCTCAGAATAAAACAAATCCATAATCAAAATATTCGAATTTAATCATATTTATCATTCATCGTTAAATCACTCGTTACCATTAATAAATCATGGGTTAATTACATTGATGCTTGATTTCTGGTCGTTGGAATTGACTTCAAACAAAGATTTCATTTTATTGGTACCAAAAAAGCTATCTATGGTGATGCAATACAAGTCAAGTGAGCACCACGAGGAAAGACTTATAGCTAAAAATTCCAATTAAAGTAACAATGTAGAAATCAAAGGTCAATGCACTGCATGGCCATGCCCATGCGCCCTAGGCATTCTACGCGCAAACCCACCACCGAGCAGCACCTACCCGAGCTAAGCAAAGCATCAAGATAAGGTCAATTTTGGGCGGCACTGCCACGCAACACTTGAGCTGTGTGTGTTTGTTCAAGACTTTACATCATTGGTGGGTCTCCCTGTTTAACCTTTTCATGCAACTACCACCGTCCGTGCCATCTAGAGAAACAGGTGGACGGTGATGGGTGGCAGTGATGTTGATAGTGATAGTGTTTTGATTTGTTTATTTGCGCTGTAGGGGTCAAAGAGTGGACCCTCTTTTCTGGGTCATCACACATGATTGTGATGGCTAGGAGTCTTTTTCCTTGTTGCGTAAGCCCATATTTCATACCGTCAAAAGCTAGCTCCCAACTCGACCAACTCTTCTTCTAATTGCTAAGCTTCAACAATATTGACCCTTGAAAAACGTTTTTATTTTCATTTTTGTTGCTCTTTCTATGTCATTTTGGTTGAAAATAGTTTCTATTTGCACTGAAAACCAAAAAAAAAAAAAAAATTGACAAATTCAAACTTGTGATCATTATAAAATGATCCTAATAAGACCGTTGGTGATTACTAATTCTAAAAGAAAAGAAAAAAATCAATACAAAAAATAAAATGATTGTGCAAGATATACGTTATGTATTCATCTATTTCTAAATTTGGCTCATAATAAATATATAAGGATAGCATAATTTTTTTATTATCCTATATGTAATATCAAATATTATGTCACGTAATATGATATTAGCAAATTATTTCTCACATTATTTTATCATTCATATAATAAACGGTAATTCATTTTTTTTTTAAAGAATAATATTATGCAATAGACAAAAATCCAAATTTACCTTAGATTATACAAGAAACATATAATATAATAAAAATCTTTTTTAAATAGTTAAAGATCAAACTATAAAGAAGAAACTGAAACTAAGTTGGGTGACACCCTACAGTGGTCTGAAACGGGAACAAGAAACTCCACCACCATTGACCCTTGAAAAACGTTCTTGTTTTCTTGTTGTGCATTTGGTTGAAAAGCAGTGCTTGAATTGTCTAGAAAATTGGAGCTAGAGAGAGTCGGCAAATCAAACCAGGGTGGCATCAATATTTTGTGGTGGGGTGGTCCATAATTTTCATAAATATTTTGTTCAAGATCATGGATCTAGTAAACAAAAGAAGGAAGATCATATATATGGAGATTTGAGCCAACTTATAAGGCATGCATGGCTATTGGCTACCAAACCTTTTCAGTAGATATATCTTTAAATACTTTGACTTGTAGTTAATCCATTTTGATTTTCCTGTTATAATCTTCATTGACACGTGCTATCACAAATAATTAAACACTAATTAATGCTTATATTAAAATTAAACAGTCTAATTTTTTGGCTTATAATCTTTTTTTTAAATAATTTTAACGTGTGTCTTATAACATATAATAGAGGTTAAAAATCATTGAATACAATACTAAAATGAATTTTATGATAAAAATACATGTTTTTTTTTAGAGTTATTACATGTTAAAACTACTCTTATGTCTTAGATGTATAATAGTTATAATTAGATTAGTGCATATTATTTTTCTTTGTTTTTTAACGTATTTAATAATCTAAAATTCTATTTATAAGTTTGGGAATAAAGAGAAATTTAGACATAAAGTGTTTATGTAAAACGTTTAATAAAAGTTCAATTCTTATTCATCAAAATTTACATGTGTATTCTCATGTGATATAAAAAATGATTGCCATACCCACACTCGAATAATCTCTTCCACTTTAATTTTTCCATTTTAGGCAAACATTTTTAGACTCCTCTACATTTTAGGATTATTCCGAGCGCCCTTTAGTTCAAAAAAATATCAAAGAAAGTCCTTATTCGTCACTCGTCAAGGTACTAACAATTTAAGAGACATTCTTAAAACATTACGCAACCATTCATATAATATAATCATGGGAGAAGATATTTTGATATAAATTTTTAATTCAAAACTAGACACAATTTTTTAGTCATATATTTTACATAATTTAATGATTGAGATGATTGATTAATTGACATAATTAAATTTAAAATTTTTAACTTTAAATCTCAGTCATTGGATTTGGTAAGATCAATAATTACAAAATTTGTATCAAAGTTTATTGTTAAAACTTGACGTCAAAAGATCTCCTCCCATTAATTTTAGTATCTCGTTGTATGAATTATGTATTATGAATTCATTGTATATGTAATATATTACTTTTATTATTTATCATTTTAATAGGTTTTAAGCTATGTCTTAATAGACTTAATTGGTGAGGGGATGTATTTGAAGTAAATCCAAATGTGAGAGGGTGTAAATAATAATTTCCCTTATCAAGGGAAGAGGCCAACGGCTGCGGCACTGAAAAGTGGGGATTAACGTGGCAAGGCAAATCCAACAAGCGTCAACTCAACAAAGGCAAAATTTCTCCGCTGACTAATTTTTGTCTGCGCTTAGTATACCGTGCACCGCAACAGTACACCACACTGTGCACATGCGCTCTCTCTGTCGTCGGTGCTGCAATGCGCGTTGTTTCGCGGAGTTTCGTTGCCGCACTTTGGCTCACAGGAAAACGGCAGACAGCTGGCATTATTTTATTTGCCCGCGTGCTCTCCAGCTCTTATGTGCCGGTTATGCTATCCTTTACACTTTTTTGACTTCCTTCTCCTCCTCACCACACATATATGATATATCCCCCTCAAACGACACGCCGTTTCCCTCATGACACATTATTTCATTCATTTTTATGATAATGAAATGTATAGTGCTATAGCGATGTCTCGATAACACGTATTAAGTTTCCGAAGATTTTATATTTAAAGATTAAATACATCCAAAAAAATAATTTAATTATTAGAATTTCTTAAAAGTAAGGTTAAAATAATTTAATTAATTAAATTTGATATATAATCTTCGAGAAATATTATAAAATATTAAATACATTAATACGCATCTTAAGATTATTCTATTGGCCGTTAAATGAGATAACGATTTTCTCGTGGAAATGTAATTGAGACTGCTCTATAAGGATACTTTTTCTGATTAATGATCTTACCCTAGATCTCTCTCAAAACTATTAAGTAACTTTAAGAAATTGAAAATAATTGGGGAATGAGAAGAACCCTAATTAGTTTACAATTAGGAGGAGGAGCAGCAGCTTCTGTCAAGGGATTTGAGTATCTGCGTGTTAGGTATGACTGTATACCCCATAACAGGCAACACCACGTGGACGTGGTTGAATAGACAGCTGACACGTGGAGATTGAAGAACCCAGCTACCGCAGCTCCCTTCTCATACTATTGTACGGTTCAAAGTACCCATCTCTCTGCCTTACATGCTTGCTTGGAGATCTGAAATTGACAGTTGTAAGTGACAAAGCAAGCTTTGTCTCTCTTTCTTTCTTTATTTTATTTTTTATTTTTTAAAATTAATTAATTAATATGTATTTAATAATAATATTGTTCTTTTAGGGTTTGACTTTGATGGCTTTGCTTCAAACAATACTATCGAGAGGTTCTGCATTTTCAAAAAGTGTCTTGTTTTTAATCTGGAAGAAAGTTAGGTGATGCCCCTCCGACCCCAATGATAATTACTATGTTTTTCTTTTATAATAATTATTATATCACTATTTGTATATGAATAATACAACCAATTTTGTTTTTTTTTTTTTTTAATGTGTTGGCATTGTAATGAGTTATTGAAAAATCATAGAATACAAATAAATATCAATACATGTATCTATATCAAAATTAGTTTGTTATATGTTTATTATGATTGAGACGATATGGATGGTAGCGACGTTATGGATGATAATGACTTTGATATAGAGTTAGAGTTTCTAACTATGATGAATACGTTATCTATTGATTCGATGTCAGAAATAGATTGATTCTACATCACCCTTCAATTCAAGTAGACAAAATATAATCATAATATAAATTCTAAACATTCATCATACGAGAAATCATCTTATTTATATGTAATTTGATAAGAATGAGATCTATCTCAATCCGTTCTTCTTTCAAATGCAACTTATTTTTAAACTATTTACATTAATCGATTACATAAGAATGAGATCTTTCTCAATACATTTTTCTTCAAGCTTAAACTTTTTATTTGAAACTAATTAGATTAATCAACTTAAATAATACATATGAGTACTTATGATATAAATAATAATTTGAGTAATGCTATATAAGTACAAAGTTTGTATTTAAAGTTGACGGAACGTATATAAAAATCAAAATAATAAATATTGATTTATTCAACTTACCATTTATCTGATATCATATCAACTTGGGATACAAACTTTGTACTGATAATATTACATGATGATTGCATCATTCTTATCTAAAACTTTTCAATAAAATTTCAAAAGTTTCCTACAATTTGATTACCAAATGTCTTCGAATAAACTTGCTTTTCTGGGTCGGTTAATATTATACAATAACGGCAATAAAAAGCATTATTAGCCTTCTAGATGTTGATTTAGTTGAATTAATTTATTGATAATCAACATTCAAAAGTGAAGTGATTATTCATTTATTCTCGTCATCTCACGATCCTTGTCTAAGTAAAATAGCTTTTTTCATCGTCATGAACAGCCTCTTGTCGAAGCTTTCTCCTTCAAGAATCCGTCGAGAATCTACGAAGCAAGCTGTCCAGTTAAACAAAATTATTTCTTTAATAATAATTAGCTTTTTGAATGTTTATGCAACTTTCCGACACATCCATGTACATATAATTCTTTATAATTATTAACTTATAATTTCTACTTTCTAACTACGCGTATAATATTGTTTAATACACGTACACATATAGTCGGTCCATATACTATTAAGCTACTGAAGTGTAAAGAGTTGTATTATGACACATAGTTTCACACACACACACACACACAGTTTGAACATAGAACAATATCAAAAATACGAAACGAAAAAAATATTTATCATTTGAATAGTTAGACCCTGAAGTTATTTTTTTTTCCAAATCAACCATTATATTAACCCTAACAGAAGCTTAAAAATACATATTTACCTTTATTGAAAAAATTTCCTTAATTTTTTAATTTATTATAATTATTTGATTGAAAAATAATTCTTTTAGACGAAATCTCTGTAGTACCTTTATCTGTTATGGTTAAAATAGACAGTTATTAAAAAAAGAAGAAGAAGCAAACTTAAGATATCTAATTGATTAAAATGACAAACATATTTTTTATATGAAATTAAGCTAAAACACGAAGTTAATTTTTGATATTGTCTCGTTTCAATATATAGTATCAAAATGTGGTCCAGTTAATATTTATGTGAAAACAACAATGATCTGAAATCATTAATCAAAATAGGCTATTGCAATCCAATAAATCATAAATGAACATAATAACATTAATAGAGATGTGAAGTGAAGTGAAGTGAAGTGGGTCAATTGAGAAAAATTATAATTTAATAATTCAACATATATAAAAGTGTCCAGCTAGCTCTCAGCAAATTCATGCACTCCAATCCTCCAAATATCAACCCACAATATTATATTAGAAATGTAATAATTTTGTGAGATCAATTTTGTGTTGGACAGATAATATTCATGTATTAAAATACAAATTAAACTATAATTACAAGTAGCTAAAAAATTAATGTTGTTTAAATAATTATAAGACATTAAAATAACAAGCACTTTTTGTTGTTATTAAGCCAAGAGAAATCCCATCTAATTTTGTAAGAATAAGAAGTCAACTTGGGAGTCTTTCCTGAAGAATTCATGGAAGTTTCCAAGGCTTTGAACCTTCAATATTCAATATCCAATATTCACAGTTCACAATCCATAATCCATCCAAATCACTCCACCTGTGTATCTACATCATCCCACTAATAAGTCTTCTAATTATCAAAAATAAATAAATAAATAAATTCGTATAACGATCTTAATATGTTTCGAATAATGATAAGTTGATGTCTTAAATATTATTTGATATAGGTAAAGACTATGTATCTTCGAAAGAGATAATAAAACTGCCTATTTAGTAATTAGTAGACTAATTCTTTCACAATCTAGATTTAATTAGTTTTAATTACTTAAGAAGGAAGCTTCAAAGTGAAGATCAATAGAGCTATGGAGTGACATAAGCAATTGCGATACAAGAATAAGTCAAGTAAATAAATTTCAGTTAAAATTTTTATGCAAGTAATTAGGATTTGACCATGACTTTGAAGTATTGAAAATTGATATATTTCTAGTCTTGAATATGAGACTAAAATATGGAATTCCAAGAACGTTGTTCAAATGTAACTTGGCTTCCTAGCCTTTGCTTGAACAGAAAGTTTACGAGTACACGAACATTTTTCAACTACCAACTAAACCTCGATCAAATTAATTTATTATTTCTCTTCGTGTCACCTTCTTGTCTAACCGTATAAGTAAAATTACCAAATAATTATCAACTTTGCTAGGCTGACCCATATTACTAGATATTGTAAACTCTTGACCAAGTCACTAATCAAGTTCCAAAACTCTTTTTACAAATTTTTTTAATACAAATCTATGGTGATCTAACCCGTGTAAACTAATGATATTATGAGATAATTATATAATGGGTATAAAGTTTGTATCTTAAGTTTATATCTCAACTTTTATATAGTATCAATGAATAGTAAGACGAATATATCATTATTTGTTATTTTGATTTTTATGATTTACCTTATCACTCATAAATATCACATCTGTTGAAATACTAAATTCGGTTATATACTTTATATCTATAATATTACTCTTCTTAATTATAGTCTAAACAATGTGTTAATGACATATAGTAACATGAAATATCCCTAAAACTATTCATATATCTATATAATTGTAAGTAGACTTCAAAGAAATTTTGTAAAAATTTCTTAAACTTAGTTGTTTATGTTTGAGTCATCTTTCAAGATAATTTCTTTATTTTTGCTTTAGCAAGATAATGTAAATGGTAGTGTATATATGACAAATACTTAAAACATTAATTTTAAAAATTAAAAATAAAAGAAAATAATAATAATTGTAGTGAGGAAATTTCATATTTTTGCATAGTCCACTCCACGTGTTTAGGAAATTAGAAAAAACAACACTTTGTATCTCTCTCTCTCTCTCTTCTTTCCTGTTTCGAAGCTAGAAGCTTTCATTTACTTTGCGAATGTGATGTCTTCCATGTCCCTATAAAACCATCTCATACTTAACAACTCTCATTCGATCAAACGACGAGGTTAACAAAGGGTAACTTTTGTTTTTTTTTTTTGGCTTCAGTGCACCACCAAAATCTACCAACCAAAAGCTTTCAAAACCTTTCACTCTGCGCAATTCATTCGTTTGCTAATAATATCAACCTGCACTCCTCAATTCAAGGTATAATGCATGCTATATCCCTCCTTTGTCTTTTATTTTGCTTTGCTTTCTCTACTTTCTTTTTCTTTACTTTGCTGTTTTTCATTCTTGTGTTGTGTTGTGTTGTGTGTTTAATGGGGAGCTGCCAATGGAAATGGTAAATAGTTTGCTTCTTTGTTTTTCTGCATTATTGTTGTGTTGGTTTATTTCTAAAAGGGTCTGCTTGGTGTGTCGTTTTTGTTTTTGATCTTGAGAGAAAATAGAACGGAAGGTAATGGTTTTTTTTTTTTTAATTTCTTTTANCTTGGTGTGTCGTTTTTGTTTTTGATCTTGAGAGAAAATAGAACGGAAGGTAATGGTTTTTTTTTTTTTAATTTCTTTTTGTTTCAAGAAATGATTTTTGAGCAAAGGGTATTTTAGATCCAAGCTCTTTGTATATGGGTTTGTTTGATCAAGTAAATCTGCATTTATTTATGCTAGAATGGTTTCTACATGTTTTGGAAGTGTTGTGAATCAATTGGCTTGTTTAGTGGCAACATTAGCTTGCCGCAACTTCTCATATATGTGTTTTTACTGTGTATACAATGCTATGAAGAGAAATGGGTCTTTTGGGATTTGTTTTATTGGTTCTAGTTGCTTAGAAGCCTCTTGGTTTCTCATATCTTTGATAAGCAAAAAGGTTTTGTACCATCGAGTTTGGTTTCTTGATGGGATTTTTCATATGAAAATTGATCTAGTTTTGATTGCTAGGAACAGTTTCTGTTGTTTCTGTTGCAGTTTATATAGAAAACAGCTTCCTTATGATGTTTTAACTTTTGGGTTTTGTGATATTAACTTTTGTGTATTGGTTTGGTTTTGCAGGAATCCAGACCAGAACAGTGGAAATGGGAGTTCTTTACTCCTGCCCATTTTCTGAGTACAGTGATGTGGAAACTGGTTTAGAATCAGTCATAGTAAAATCCATTAGTTTTGGAGATGAGGAAGTGAAAACTCCAGTTCGATCTGTTAGTTTCAAAAGTGAAGACACGGAACCCACAATTTTGAAATCCTTAGGTCCTGGAAAGATGATAATAGAAGGATCTGTTAGCTTTAAAGAGAGTGAATTGGAGGCAATCATCTCTCGTACATCATCTTTGTCAGAAAAACAAAGGGATGAGTCCAGTACATTAATGCGAGAAAAGAGTAGCGAAATAGATTTTCAATCTCCAATTTCAGCTAAATCTATGGAGGTATTACGGCAATTACCACTTTTGGATCCCAACAATCCAAAACATCAAGCTGCAATAAAATTGCAGAAAGTGTACAAAAGCTTCCGAACCAGAAGGAAGCTAGCAGATTGTGCAGTTCTTGTTGAGCAGAGCTGGTGTGTGTGATTGACCCTTTTTTTTTTTTGGTGATAATCCTGCTTTTTTGACATTGTTATATGTTTTTTTACCCATTTCTAATGCAAATATTTCTACCGTTTGTAGGTGGAAGCTCTTAGATTTTGCCGAACTCAAGCGGAGTTCTATATCATTCTTTGATATGGAGAAACATGAAACTGCCATTTCACGTTGGTCAAGAGCCAAAAACAGAGCTGCCAAGGTAAATTTCTGATAGATGGACAAGTGATTTCCATACAAATTATGATTTGTTTGTGGCATCTAATTATTTCTTTGATTTTCCAGGTTGGTAAAGGTTTATCAAAGAATGACAAAGCTCGAAAACTTGCATTACAACACTGGCTCGAAGCGGTAAGTCAATTGCATAAACATGAATTTTGTCTGCAATAAAAGTTAATATATAATTGTTTTTATTTTGGCCATTACGGATTTCAATTTTTTATAATTCATGTTAAACAGATTGATCCACGGCATCGATATGGACATAATCTACACTTCTATTATGAGAAATGGCTTCATAGTAAGAGCAGAGAACCATTCTTTTATTGGTAATACTCTTTAACCAAAAGATTTTATCTTTGCAAATAAGATTACTGTTCCAGATGTCAATAATTAATAGTAAATATACTTGTATTGACATTTCAGGCTGGATATAGGGGAAGGGAAGGAAGTAAATCTTGTTGATAAATGCCCTCGAGCCAAGCTTCACCTGCAGTGCATCAAGTATCTTGGTCCTGTAAGCCTCTATTTCTCTTCTTGGTTGTTCATATTATGATATTTGTTGAGTTCCATATTAGATGGTTAAAGGGGGTCTAGGGATTTTTAAAGAGGTTGGTCACTCCACCTAACAAGTTAATTTTTTTGGGTTGGACACCTGGAGCCTCTATAAGTGGTATCAAATCCAAACTTGAGTACAGAAATATGATGCAGTCTCGGTTTCGGATTAGGGTTCGGCGTTCAGCCTTGCGCCCTTGTCCAAGAAGAGATTGTTGAGTCTCACATTTAGGGGAGTCTCGGGATTTATAAAGAGGTTTTTGCTCCACCTATGAGGTTAGCCTTTTGGGTTGGATGCTTGGAGCCTCTACAATATCTAATATCATCTTAACGCTTTACTGATAATTTTCTTCTTGTCTATAGATGGAAAGGAAGGCTTATGAAGTTGTTGTGAAGGATGGCAGATTCTTCTTTGAACAATCTGGGGAAATCTTGCACACATTTGGGGAGATCGAAGCTAAGTGGATTTTCGTCCTTAGCACATCAAAGGCATTGTACGTTGGAAAAAAGAAGAAAGGGACATTCCAGCATTCTAGTTTTTTGGCTGGAGGAGCCACAACAGCTGCTGGGAGATTAGTTATAGAAAATGGGAAACTTAAGGTATAACCATAGCATAATCTGTTGATTTGTTCTATATTTATTATTATTTTTTTTTGGCAACTTATCATTGCTGTAGTGGTATTTGGATGCTGACATGGTCTCTGATGATAATTTGTTCTCTTTTCAACAGGCAGTTTGGCCCCACAGTGGTCATTATCGGCCTACAGAAGAAAATTTTAAGGACTTTATCTCATTCCTTGAGGAGAACAATGTTGATCTAACAGATGTCAAGGTAAGAAATGAAGGCATCAATTAATTCTTTTATGTTGCTTCAACATTTCCAAAACAAATGGAAGTAAAAGAGCTTATTCTAAAATACCTCTTCTCTTGTGTGCTCAGATGAGTCCAGTTGAAGAATATGAAAGCGTACATGGTAAACAAAGAAGCAGTATGCATGTTAGGAACCACTCGTCTGAAGATGACCTGACTCAGACACTTAATGGATTAGAGACTGATGAGATCAATGTTGAAGACTTGAGTGAAGAAAAAACTTTTTCAATGGAGCATAAAACTCCTGCTTCATTGGAATTTCCCAACTCAGAAGGGTTCCATGGTTTTAGTAGGAAATTGGCTAATCTGGAAATACCAAAAAGGAATGAATTGTTTGTGAGACAGGATAGTGACAATCCAGCTGTTGAGGCAAGTAGCAACAACTTATCAGCGGAATCTCCAGTAAATGGTTCTCATTCTGTAGAAGAGGCATCTGCTTCTGAACAGAACAATATGAATCCAAATCAAAAGTCCGATGAAGAGGAAGAAAAAGGCATTCCTCAAGAAGCAATTCTTCAAAGGATTAATTCACATAAAGGAACAAAGTCATATCAATTGGGGCAGCAGTTATCTTGCAAATGGACAACTGGAGCAGGACCCCGTATAGGCTGTGTAAGGGACTATCCATCTGAACTCCAATTCCGAGCTTTGGAGAAGGTGAACTTGTCTCCAAGAAGTGCTTGCCTTTTTAAATCTAAGTTATGCTGTACTCCTCACAGCACTGGTTGTGTGAGCCCAAATGTGTACTCACCAACGTCTTCTGGTATGACTCTCGACGCAGCTATAAATATGTCATTGCCTGAAAGAAGAAATTTGTTAACAAGAACCATTAACCTTTCTAGAACTCAATCCTCCCCATTGCGGGAACAAGAATCACCAAATCTTTTACAATTAAGTACTAATTGATCGATTCTTTTGTGTGAATAGAAAAGATACTAGGAATTCTTTTCATTCTTTTTAATTACAATCATGTACACATTTTTTTCTTTTTTAAACTGTTTCAACTTATACAAATTGTGAGAAGATCTTGAAAATTTTGTGGCTTTGATGCCCTTTCAATACAAAAGTAGATACTCATTTCATTCTTTCTTATATTGCTTTTGCTATTGAACTCATTACATATCTTCTGTGGAGAAGAGTATATGTTCAGTTTTGAGGCCAAGTTGCTATCACTTTCTCAGTCAAATACCCATCAAGTCTGGTTATGAATCTGCAGAGGCGACATCTAGTACTGATTATGAACAAGATTACATGATTCCATTTAAGCTTTGGATTCTGGAGCAAGTAAATAAACCTGTAAAATCTGCTAACATGTTATGGCGGTAGGCACACCAAATGCAGCATTCTAAGTAATCATGTTCTTCAACAACAACAAACTGTAATTGAACTAGTAAACTTGTATTTGACAGAATATTACATTATGTTTGTGAAACAAAGTAGGGCCGTTTATTACGTATAACTATGTTTGGAACATCATTGATGAGTGTGACTTTTAAATATTATTTTGGCATTTTTTGAATGGACTGATATGGCGGCTCAAGATGGATTTGGGCTATGAAGAGGCCTTAAATGATCAGCAATGGACATGCTAAGATTTGATTAAAAATTTGAACATGAAAAAGGGTAAAGTCCAGAGATTGATTAAAGAAGAAGGTACAGTACAAGTCACAGGTGGGGGATGGTGGAAGCAATACATCAATAGTGTAAATCCAAAGAGGAGAAACAAACAAAAAATGCGCAGATGCAAATGCAAGAATGGCTAAAGGCTAATGGGTAGAGGTCATCAACATTAGCTTTTGTCCTTTGGAATGCAACCAAATGCAGAAGCTAATTTGAATGTATTTCCAAAAATCAGATAAAGTAGAGAAAGATGCTGCTCCCCACCACAACCGGTTGTTGCTTCCTACTTTTTAAATGTTCGCGGATAGTATTAACCTAAGGATGAAAATCATGCCCCGCCCCCGCGCCCCCTTGCAAGCCCGTTTCCCTTGCGGGGCCGGG
>JANKKB010028712.1:0-16270 GCA_026225775.1 Bursera palmeri | reverse complement strand
CTTGGACTCACCGAGGACTATATTATTTAAGACTACCTACACTTGGGTAACACTTTCTAAGATGTAGCACTTATCACTTAGCCTTTAAATTTTTTAGTTTAGCATCTTCAATTGCTTTCTGTTGTCCTTCAGTGAGTTCTGATCCTCCCGCTATAGGAATGCCTTGTTCGATCAAACTCCAGTATTCATTGGAGTGAAGAAAATTCTCTATGAGCATAGTGTCCATCGAGCTTTGAAATTGCTGGTTAAATAAAATTACTCTCAGTCGCCATTTCTTTACTTCCATACACTGAACGTCTACTACTTCTTAAGTTTTGACCAGACCGGTGATAGGCTCTGATACTAAATATCATGGTGACTTTATGGAGCAAATAAAAAATCTGGAGAGAAAACTCATCTCATTGAATAAAACAAATTGGCTTAAAAATAGCCTTACAAGATAACTGAAAGAAAGAGAAATAGCCCACATTCTACAAACCTAAAAAAGACATGGTAAATAACTAGGAATAGAAAAAGATGCCAGTACTTTCTACAAAACAAAGCACTAACACAAATACTAATTAAATAAAACACTAATAATATTTTAACATTAACATAGGATTTTCACATATAATATAATGGATATGTTTACCTATGTTTCTCTAGAAATTAGGGTTGAAAATGTTCAACAACATATAATATTGGATATGTTTACTTATGCTTCTTTAATTAATTATGATATTTACCCTATTATTGAGCTAAATAAATCATATTTCTAATTATGTCCTATTTATGATTTTTTTTTAATATTTCTAATAACATCCCATTTAAGTCCTAAAACTCAAACCATCATTTTCTAAAAATATGTAATATTTTCTTTAACATCTCTCTTTAATTATTATTATTTTTTAAACGTAAGAGTTGGGAGGAGATTTAAATAAAAAATAAAAATAAAAATATGAGAGTGAAATTTTATATCATTGATTTTTAAATAAGGTTAATTAAAGATAAATTTGTAATTAAAAAAGTTAATAATACCACCTATATAAATCGGCTAAATATCATTATCTCTATGGAAATTGATTAAAAACATATCTGAATGAAAATACTCATCAATTATTTAGGCTAATTAGCTGGAATAGAATATTAGATAATATTTTTAAATCATATTTTAATAATCATAAAAAAATGTTTGTAGGCCATAAGTTTGGTCCATTACAACCAAATTATAATTCCTTAATTTTAAGGCAAAATGTTTTGCCTCTATTATTATCTAAGGAGGGTGTATTCAATTAAGACTTTTATAGACTTTTAAATACTCTATAAAGTCATGAGGTATTCAATATAGACTTTTAAAGACTTTTAAAAATTCTGTATAAGTTTTAAGGTATTCAATTAATACTTTTTTAAAGTATATAAAAGTTATGGGGTATTCAAAAAGTTAATAACTTTTGTAGAATTTTTTATATGAAAAACTTTTGTAGATTTTTTATTGGATAGTATAAATAATAGGCTTCATAATTTCTCTTTTACTATTTGTTATGACTTTGAAAGACTTTCAAGTTCTATAAAGAAAAAAGAAAAAGAAAGCCTTCACTCTGCTACTTACTCATATCGAGATAAAGCTTGTTCATACCAAGATAAGCCTTCACTCTGCTGCTTGCTTGCTCTATGTATGCTGGTCTTTCCCATTCAATAATCGCTTCTGCTTTATTTATTGTATTTTTTAATGGAGAAAGTGTTTGTGATAAAATTTGATTGTATTTATTAGTGGAAGTTATAAAGTGTTCATTTTAACATGTTTTTTCTGGCTGCTAATTGATTGAAGTAGTTTTCAATCTCTTTTGAGGAGTTGTGTAGATATATGCTCAGTTTCTCACCTTTTTTTTTTTCTTTTTCTATGCAAATACGGTAACTTAAATATTAGTCTCTCTGTAGGTTGCATGCCTATCTAACTAAAAGAATCTAAATGCCATGAAATGTAATATAAAGTGGAAGGATTAAATGGATCATATGTTGTATGAATGTTGCACTTGGACATGTATTATATAATTAAATGCAATGCTTTAGCCACTGATAGTAAGTTTAAAATTGGGTATCATTTTTTAGATTTGGACTGTGTAACATCATAAATTCTTCCTTTTTACTCAACTATTGAAAGTTTATATAAAAAGGTCCTTCTCGTTTAGTTGTCATTTATAAGTTTAGTTTTCTCATTGCTTCAATTTTAAGGAATCATTTTGATACTATGTAAGATGTAATGGTTGTTTCCTTGTGGCTTCATTAAAGTAATGCCCTCAACTTCAGCAATTTTAATTTTTTCTTATTATTGTTATGCTACTCTTCTTCTCAGAGAATGTATTTTATATGTTTGGAACATTCTTCTTTAAAATGCACCCATCAAATATATAGAATTTTTAAATAAGTAAATTAGGTTTCAGATGCGCACGGAGATGAAGATTGTTCCTTCTCAGCTTTGTAATTTTGGCTTGTTACGAACTCAGGGCCTTATTGGAGGCTAGTGGACTGATGCATCTGATGGGAAGACATTGGAGGTTTGAAAGAAAGATCATATAACTTATTTCCATTTTCTTGTCGAGCTAGATTTTTTCCGCTTGTTCACTTGTTCTTGATAAGACTTCTCTTTGTGACTACATTCAAATTGAAATTTATTATCACATCCTACAGTATCAGCAAAGGAAATTTTGAAATAGTTCATAACTCTTCTCTAATATACATTGTGAGTGAAACACGTTTCCAATATCTTAGGTCATGGACTATTAAAATTGGTATCAAAGTGGTTTTGCATCTAATGATGGGAGTGATAGACCTCATAATGCTGTAAGTTCCAAATTTATGAAATGCATGTTATATTGTTTAAAGTCCATAAAAGTTTATCAATCTCTTTTCAAAAGTCTATCAATGTCTATGAATGTTTATAAATATTTATTAATTTCTCAATAAAAGTCTACAAATGTCTATGAAAATCATTAAAATGAAAGTCTATAAAAGTTTTTTATAATTATGAAAGTTATTAGAAATCTATGAATTTATAAAAGTCATTCACTTATAAAAAGTTTTTAAAAGTCTTAATTAAATACACCCCCCTTAGAAATGATATGTCAAACATTTTACACTTAGAAGCGGCTATTTAAACTCAAGTTTTTTTTTTTTCTCTATAACTCATTTACTCAATAAATCCTATGCCAACATTGAAAATTTTTATTTTTCTTTTATACACCCACCTTAATACAAAAACTTTTATTAAAAAATAAATCTTCTAAAGAGTTTTATTTTTCTTCAAAAACCTATGCATTTAATTATACACTCTAATTATAAATATACATCACTTTTATGTATCTCCATACTGCTTTAGTAGCTATTCATCAAAATCATTTCTATTTAAATCTTTTAAGGAGGGTTTGTTATAAATTTTTTTATAGAAATTATGGTGACCTTTTCATGTATTTTTATTACCTGGGTTATTCTGATTAGATTTTACTTCCCTACGTTATGATTTTTCTGCTATAATTACGATTTCACATGTTAAAGTTTAAAGTAATATTAGAGTTTTCATATGTTAAAGTTTAGAGTAATATTATGAGTATAAACTCTGTATCCCAACTTCGTATTTCAACTGATATAGCGTGATATAAGTGATAAGATGAATATATAAAAGTCAATAATAAATATTGATAAATTTACCTTTCTACTCGTATGGTTGTAAAGTTTATCTTTAAACCTTTTTTTTCTAGAACAACAATTTACAGTCACTCCTGGAAAGAAATTTCTATTGCCACAAAGAAGATTGGTAATCTCCATCTTGTAAACATGGAACTCAATAAAACATTTTAATCTTTCAAACATGATAATATTAGTAGTCAAAGAAAAAATATGTTATTTAGTTATGTTTTATTGTACTTAATGGTGAATTGCTCAATGATTATCTTAAGAATATATTATTTAACCAAAAAAGGAGCTTATAGAGCAAAATTTTAATACTATTATTAATAGTTATCTTAAGAATATATGATTGTCTTTAATGTTTATCTCAATAATAATATTATTAGTGTTTTTCCAAATCACAACATTAATACGCTAAAGAAAAATAGTATACCCAATAAATTTCGGACCTACCGACCCAATCTCACCCGAAATACTAAAAATATCCTAATATCAATTTTTGACCGTCCGTTTAAGCCATAACGGATGGGTTAAGACAATAACGGACCAATATAATCGATCCGTTAAGATAGAAACAGGCAATGGGTCGAACCCACTTACAACTCTGTGACCCGCAGGTGTACGGAAAGAAGCATAAGACGGAGAGCACCAGAACATTTCCTTCTTCTCTGGCTTCCGTCTTTTCTTTAATCTCCATCGCCAGTTCTCGTGAACTGAAGAGAAGAACCCTATCTCACACTCTCCGGATCCAACGCTGCAAATCGAATGGGCTCTGAAGGATCAAGTGTTGTCGGTAAGCTTTTCACGGCAACCCTAGATTTTGCTTTCACTTTGGTTCGTGTAATTCTCTCTCTCCTTTTCGCATATAACTTCTATTAAGCATCTTAACCACTTCTAAATTGCTCGGCCTTTGATCATTTGCAGCTAGAACTAGGGTTTTATGCCTTTGATCCAAAGTTTTGCTCTGAATTCTTTGGAATGTAGAATTGAATGTGAACAATGTAACTGTGTGATGCGTTTGTGATGATTTTTAGTTGCAGGCGTAGCTTAGATTTGTGGTTTTTGACGTAGCTTAGAGTGTGCCGTAATCTTTGACTTGAAGTTACTCTTTGCCTGTTGTGATTCTATTTTGGTGTGAGAGAGAGGTCCCGTGTAATGATAATTTGGTCCAGTGTTCAACATATATTTTGGAGTGTATATTCAAGTGTTGTCTTATATTGGTTCAGTTTACTTAGGTGAATTCCTAATCATTGTATATTTGGACTAAAGTTGCCTATTTGAAATATTTATGATTAGCTTGAGGGCCTTGCTTTTATTACTTATGCTTGTATAGTATGATAACAGGATACGAAAGTATCATTTGGCCAGAAAATTTTGAGTTTCTGAGTGGACCTTGTGAGATCTTGGTATTTTGTGAATTCTAGATTTTTGTGTTTTTTTGCATTAAATTGTTTTCTTCTAGCCCCTATCTACTTTCCTGGTTGATTTAAGTACCATGGAGACAGTAGGTAATTATAGCACTTCTAATAAAGTGTTTCATCATTGGGAATCAAGGCCAAGAAGATGAATGGAATCTTGGGGCTACGACTGCCTAACCTCAGAATCAGTCAGTCATGGTTTCATAGGGAAGTCAGCCAGAATCAGCAGCAGTTAGATGCATTTGGCAGTGGCAGCCCTTTCTGGATAGCACAGACATGTCTTTTGGCCATTAATATGAAAGTTCATGTTGAATATTAGGTTATGTAGGTTTTTGCCGGTTTATTTATTATTTAAGCTTTTCACCGTTTATGTTGCTGCTTTTGCAAAGTGGCTCACATCTACTCTTCACTATCCAATTCTATTTGAGTTCCCGCTACCTCCCAAAGGACAGCCTCTTTGTCTTCCCTCAGTCTCAAGGACAACAAAGTGATCTTGTATCCGTTGCTTTGGAGCTTGGTACTTAACCTCTAAGTTTTTACCTGGTCGCAAAATTTTTCTTTTTATTGCAAGTTTTAATGCTTGTGATGCCTGCAAAGTTCTAATCATGAACCAGAACAATTTTTGTTGCTCTAGCTGTAAAGTTGCTGAAATTTCAGCAATAAATGAAGAACTTATGAATTAATCAGCTAACAACTAGAATAATTAGTTTCCAATGTGAAAAAGGATAAGTGCTCCCTGGATGGGTGTAAGATATTGGCAATGAATGGAGAAAAATAATTATTATGAATCATTTTACCAATCAATGCAAGCCAGGTGCTTTAGATGCTTACAACTCATGATGGTTGTCCTGTGACAGCAGCTGTAACAGCAAGGATGAATCAGCACCCTTGGATTAATACAAGGTCAGATGACCTACTGCTTTTTGAAGATCTGTTATATGTCCTGCCTTGATTGCTGAGCGATGGATGCTTGAGGATTCTAGTTAGCCTGTGGATTTTTGCTGGAGATTTGATGCAACTGGTAAAAATATGTATGATCGAGAGGAATCCATATTGGTAAATTAAAAAAAAAGTTCTATTGCTGTAGGGATAAATTTTGTTGGTGAAGAGAAGGCAAATCCTTTGTGGGTTAAAAAAATAGTTGATTTCTTCCCAAGTGCTATGGCAAGTCCAATGGAAGCCAAATGTTTTTTTGAGCAGCATCAACTTGTAACTTGCAGTTTTTCTCATGTTGAAACATTTATGATGTTGGGTGTGGTGCAGCAACCTCTGGGTAATTTGAAGATTATGACTTATGGATCTTTGTATTCCGTAAGATTCATTCCTAATTTTCTGACAATGGACAAGATGGACAGAGGATAAAGTAAGTGGATGAATTTGGTTACTTTACAAGGGCCAATTACAGAACCGTGGATGCTTTCCTTTTTTGGATGGCTATGGGAGTTGATTATTGATTGTGAACAACAGAACACATTTCAGGAGGTTATGATGTCCCTGTTAGTTTGTCACCCTTGTAAGATGCCATACTGAAAGAGTCAATATAATTTTAGAGACACAAGAATAGGGGTTTACTAATTTTTATTTTTTTATTAATATTCTGATTCCCCTGCTATGGTCTACCATAGAACAAGGAGAGCAATTCTAAGTATGTGAAATCAACTCCATTTTGCCTCCACCATCTCATCTTATGTGTAGATTTCTTTTTAATTGAAGAGCTGCCAATGTCCTGATGCAAAGGCAATGTTAGTGTATTTTCAGAACAATTAACTGATTGTTTCTCTTTTACACGGCTTGAAGTGGGTGAAACTGGAAAGTAGATGCATTGTTTGTATAATTTATATTCTGTTTGAGCTCTCACTCATGTGCTTAAATCTATTTGTAAAATTGATACCTTAACTGAATGGATTTGATGTAGTGACCTCTATGTAGTTTTTGCCTCTTACAGAAACTGGTTTGGTGCAGTTAGTATTTCGGCCGCCGTTGATAATTGTTCCTTAGTAAATTCTATAGTTTATTGGGAAAGTTTGTATTACTGATTGGTGATATACAAAATAAATGAATCCTTGAATCATGACTGTGTGACTGAAATTATGAGTTTTTGCAGTTCCTAGGAATTTCAGATTACTGGAGGAGCTTGAGAGAGGAGAAAAGGGGATTGGGGATGGAACTGTAAGCTATGGAATGGATGATGCTGATGACATTCTAATGCAGTCATGGACTGGGACTATTATAGGTCCTCCTAATGTATGTTTTCTCGATCTACTTCCCCTCCTTGTATTTTGTGCACGATAGAATGTTTTTTTGTAAATAAGATGCTTTTTTTTTTCCACTCTTGCAGTAGTTGTTGAGGATTAAAATAATTGGATGTGGCACCTGATTGATCAGTGGGAAGGAATGCCATCTATTGGGTTTTAGATAGACTGACTAATGGGTCTTAATAAGTGATCTAGCATCACATACTTGAAGGAATTGAACCAAAATGTTAAATCAGCATCATGTTACCAACTTAAATAACTGGGCGAGGGATTTAGTTAATTCAATTGGCTGTTGATTGGCTATTTGTGTGCCATGTAAAGTGTCCTGTTGAAATGGACAAGCTAGTGATCCTACTTTTACTTGAGCCACATAACTAAGTAAAATATAACTTGAACTTGATCATATTTTTAGCCATGCATGTTACTGGCATTCATATATATATACACTCTATTATTTTGTGTTCTACGCAACATTGGATTTGACAGGTTGTATATAGTGAATATACTTAAATTTAGTATTTCACTATTAAGTTAATTTAAACCAATTTAAATGAGAAAAAATTAATAATAACATGAGAGGAAAGAGAAATTTTTGTGATGTAGATGAAAAAAAGAAGGACTTTCTGTCTTCATACAAGGAGCCTATCGGCCTTTTTTTTTCCTCCAAACATTTCTTTCTGTTGATTTCACTTATATTCTTTAAAATCAATATGATCCTTGTCTACATTAAAAGCCAACACCACAAATTGACAACAATTATAAGTTTACCAACTGCTGCAATCAAAGGGCAACTGAGGGAGGTCAAGAGAAGACCACCAAACCTGTATATTTTGGGAATATATTATGGGATTGAATATAGGCAATACTTGAGCTCTACATGTCTTAGTTTCATTCTAGTTTCAACTTGGGACGTTGGATGAAAGAAAATGAGACTGAATCCCACATTGTTATTGGTTTTACGTGTCATTGAATTGTCCTTTGTGTGTTATTGATTTGGACTATAACATGCATAGATAGTGCCGGAGCTCACTGGATATTTGCTCTTCAAATCAATACGTGACTCAAACTCTTTTAAAACAATTTGAAGTTTGAATTATATTCTCCTTTTAGCATCTTTGATACTTAGGATTTGATTTTTTGTACTATAGTATTATATCTTGACCTTTGGTTATTTTTCAGAAGGAAATTGATTCTGTATATATATTGATTCTGCTTGTTAGACTGTTCACGAAGGCCGTATCTATCAGTTAAAACTTTTCTGTGGCAAGGATTATCCGGACAATCCACCAAGTGTAAGGTTTCAAACCAGGATAAACATGACCTGCGTTAATCAGGAGACAGGAGTGGTCAGTGACATTAGTCTAAGGACATTTACATTATGTGGATGTGACTTAAATGAAAGTAATTTACTAATGGGTGAACAATATACCAGGTTGAACCG
Organism: Bursera palmeri; assembly: GCA_026225775.1. Lineage (NCBI taxonomy): Eukaryota > Viridiplantae > Streptophyta > Magnoliopsida > Sapindales > Burseraceae > Bursera > Bursera palmeri. The sequence goes on along the minus strand of JANKKB010028712.1, from coordinate 7,493 downwards.
AGTCTTTTCCCCATGCTGGCTAATTGGAAACGGGAGTACACAATGGAGGACATATTGACTCAACTGAAGAAAGAAATGATGTCTCCACAAAACTGGAAGCTAGCTCAACCTCCTGAAGGTGTGTCACCTTTACTTATTGTTGCCAATGTATCATTTCTTCCATTTAACACCTTTATATATCTGCTTGCTGCTAAACTTAATTTATCATCGTGGAACAATCCTCTTAATATCCACCACTTAGACACTGAATATACACATTCAAGTACAGATGGACGGATTTGTCACTCTAAGTAACCATGTTGTGTTGTATATTCAGGCAATGAAGAGGCAAGGATGGATCAGAAGGGGTTAGTGCTGAAATGTTGTATTCTCTGAGTGAAGACTTGAACGAAGGTGATAATGTACATAAGCCTATACAATAGATTATTGGAAGGGCCGGCTAGTTCGATAAATATATATAAGCATGTTTGAGAAAGTTGTCATTAGTGGCTAAATAAAATGAAGTCATTGTGAAACAATGACACTGACATGTCCATAATTTTACCATGTGATTTCTTGTGGCCGTCTTTCGTCTCAATACTTCTGTGAATGTAACCAAGCTAGAATTGTCTTGAACTTTAAGCCCCTTCAGAGTGTGTTTTTCTCCCGTTTAAATATTGTAATCTACTAATCTAGTACTGCTACAATCAGGGACCTTCATTTGGCAGTTCGCTCTCTCTCTCTCTAAAAAGGTAATGCTTTCAAACATTTTAGTTTTAATTTCTACTCATCCTTGAAGCTTTCACAGCCTTCAAGCAAAATGTTAATACACCTGGCAGCTCTTTCCATGTCGCTTGTTCACTTATATTATTAGATTCTAAGACTCTTGAGCTTGAAGCTTGAAAAAGTAAGGTTTGTGGAAGTTTAAGATGATGTGACGTGCATCATGTCAAGACTGAAAGGAATAATTGTTTCGTTGTATTGATTGATGGCTAGCATAAGCTGGTTTTTCTGGTTTGTAAGCAAATCCAAACAAGTATAGTCTTCTTGTTTCACAAGCACGGCACGGTCTGAGCTCATTACCACAAGGCAATTTCATTCCATAATTTGATCGCTTGATTAAATTATTTACGTTACAGCCTAACCGCGTTTGGCAGCTATTTCCTTTCTTGAAGTAGAGGAATATAACTCCCTAATAAAGCAATTTGGGTAAGTGCTGCAATAAAGCAGATGTGCAGCCCAATAGAGAAAAGTTTTGGGGAGGAATGGAATACGTATCTCTTTGTAAGATTTGCCAAAATCTGACATCGGCTATTATGGATTTAACAATCTAGCACATAATTAAAAAATATTTCAATTCAAGAAAAAAATTAATAAGAATAATAATAATAACAGAAACATAAAAATCTTATATAATAAATAAAACTTAAATCTAACTCCAAAACATATCAACTAACTGATACTAATTCTATTATAATAGGGAATCATGAATTTATTCCTATTTTAATATTGATAAATTAAAGGAAACAACGCTTTTAATCTAATAAATATGTTTGATTTTATTTTTAATGAATAATCTATTAAGCGTGTTCAATTAAAATATATGTCGCTAAATTTCAAGATATTTCGTGATTTCTTTACTTCTTTATTTTTATTTTTAACAAAATTTGACTTCAAAACCGAAAAAMTTGTATGAGATTTAGTGAACCTCATAATCATAGCGATATATTAAATGGTAATAATAAATAAACAAACAAGAAATTTAATGATCCAATTATTTGATTATGTGTTACACGTTGAGCGGCATCATTGTCTGGCTTTTTGACGTGGCTTGTTAAAAGCCATAGAAAGCGAGGACAGTTGGCAGACCGACTTCTGATCTATGAAGATATCCATTTCGCCTTTTACTTGAAAAGAGGGCAATTTCCAAGTGGGCTCAAGAGCAACCATGAGTTAAGTTGAGAGTATCCATCTCCATTACTATCATATTTATTATTGCTTAAACTCCTATCTTTCCTCATCATTCATGTCTTCAATTCATTCTCCCTTTTGAATTCAAATAATTCACACTTGATTTTACCAAACTTTTCAATTATAATATAACAAAATTCTACTCATTCTGCATGTGTATCACCTCTACGCCATATCACATTGGTGGTTGAGCTGCCGGCTTATATCCCTTCTTCATGGAAGCAATCTCTCTTCTCTCTCTAATTCTATGGTTTCAACTTCTTTATATCTATATATATGTACAATACTAGCACATTTATCATACGAAAAGTGTGAAATTTATAAGTGATATTCTATTGACAATTTGATGTTCAAATCTCTCGATACTATAAATATAGTATTTCTTATGACAAGTTTTATTTTCTATGTTGTTATGAATTTTGTCCTAATATTGATATCTTCATCCCATATTAGAACATAAATCTCTACATCATATGCTAACAATTACTGATTTTACACTTCTTGGACACTTACCGAACTCATTATAATAGTGTATAGAAGTTAATATTATACTACTAAAAGAGTAATATTATATTTACAAAATTTAATACTGTCACATCATTTATCTACATTTTTTTAATAATTTATATTCACAAAAGTCCACAAGTATTTTGATAATAATATAGATTTGACTTTAAAAAAAAAGATATTGGCCAATAAAATCGCCACTCCCCGTGAAATAATTGAGGGTTGTTAAGAACTTGACTTAAAGGAATTTCACTATTCACTTTCCCTGTGGGTAAAACGAAACAAAGCTTGCTTGTGGATGAAATAAGAGTCAAGAAATTGAAATTACCTAGCTACCAGGTAACAGAAAAAAACAAAAAAAAAATGGCCCAATATGTTTCAAGTTTGAGAAAAAAGATGGTGACTGTGTGAGCAAGAGAGAATTGATGGAAATGTAGATATCTATGTTATAGCATATTAATAATATATAGTTAGGTGACCCACAAAGGTTTATTGATAATATATAGTTAGGTGACCCACAAAAATGGCCTTCTCGGCTTCCTTCACCTTTAATTTGTTTTTTGTAAAGATGACGCAAAACGCTTTCTTTGGTTCTTTGCTTGTGTTCCCATCTAAGAAAATTCCTCCGAAGTTTCATTTGCTTGTCTTTGTTTCTTGTTGTACATGCACTACTCGCTACCGCACTGCAGCATGAATTATAAGCAAAGAAGAGCAAAAGAGATGCTCACTTTAAGCAAATTTTTGTTCTAGTTTGCAAGCAAGGAAAGGAACGTTGCACGGAACCGATAATCTTTAGTTTTTCTAAGTTTAGAAATTTTGATTGATGATAAATTCAGTCAGGTTATTACAAATATATATGATGGCCAAGAAGATACTCTTTAAAATGGTACAATTATATGTATTATTCATTTATTTTTTGATATAAATCATTAAAATATACGTTTGGTTAATTCTTTTTTAACATGTTTTCGTTCCAAAAATTGGATATACCAAGTTCTCACGTATAGAAAATGTTAACACGACACATCAGAAAAAGAAAATTAGGAAATGTAAAGAAATACTTCTTTTAATAGGAGAAGTGAAAGTGAAATGAAACAACAACTATTGTCAATGATGGAGACTGACACGTCTCTTTGATATTATCTTATTTACTTGGTAAGTATATATATAGTAGAAATTTGACAAATGTGTTCAAATATTATTAAGAAGAAAATTAAAATTTAAAATTCTTGAAAAATTATAATGCATCATGAAAGATGTTGAATTTTTGGATGAATATACTATATAAGCATGACGATAGTGTACATTTGAGTATGTCATTAGATTTGCTTCTCTCACTTGTCCAACTTAATTACAAGATATACTATAATAAATCCTCAATATTTTCTTAGTTGGCGATGAAGATCCTGGAGGAAGCTTTACATAGATGCTTTCAGATTGCAGAAGCATAACTGTGATTAAAATCAATTTGGTTTTTTTCATAAAATAATCTATTCACTTTAGTGGACGAAGTTGTTATATACACGATAATGTTAATGTTAACACAACACTAAGATTAAAAAAACAAAATAAAAAAGTGAAAATAACAATCGTTATTAATAGAGTGTAGTACCATACGTGTAGAGGGCCAGTTTGAAATTTTTTTATTACCGTTGTGTGACCCTGTTGAGAGATTATTATTAAAGATTATAAACAAAATAGTTTTAAAATTTATTTTTAAATGTCATAAGTTGTTCAGGTTTAAATCTTTGATTTATAAAACACATTTAGTTATTATATTATTGTGAGTTTTGCATATATTATAATATATGATTTAAAAGAAAAACAAAAAACAAGAGTAAGATTATTTTGTTTAATTTTCAATGCTGTTGCTGGCCTTTACAAATTTTAAATAATAATAATAGTGTAATGTGTATATTTATACTCAACTGGAAAATGCCAAAAAGATCCCTTTAATTCAAGTAAAACAAACTGTAGCTTGGCATTAACAATAATGACAAATACGTGCTGAGTTTTTTTTTTTTTTTTCTTAAACGAATGGATCGAGTGACACACATCTGGCCACGTGCACTACTCATATTAGTTGAGATATAGAATGTGCCAAATTATTTTTGTTGTGTAATGACAAAAAAGATCACGAAATAGTAATGCATGTCTAAATATTAAAGGCTAGGATTCAACACATAAGTAAACTACTCTATAAAGGAAAACCTTATTTCAACAAGAACAAGACTCTCTCTCTCTCTGGATATATATCTTCTCTTATAATATTTTTATTTTTTGATAAACAAGTTGCTCAATTGTAATTTTGAATAACTCTTTCGTAAAAATAGTTTCACTGACTTGATCATTAGAGAATTAGTGCTGATAAAATAATTGGCATCTCTTTACATTATTTTTGTTTCGTAGTAACAGATAGCTTCAAACTATGAGGAAACAACCCAGGGACACTGACCAAGGAAGTCAATTTGAACTGGCTATTTTCCAATCATTCTTATGCTCTAGAAAAGATCCCTATTCGACATGTTCAATTATTATTGGTGTAGATTTTCTATATCAACAAATAGGAACCCTAACATGAAAGAAATTACTTAAAGAATTTAAACTTTCAATTAAAAAAATAAAAGCATTTGGAACCTGTTGCTTTAAAATTATAGAATTAAATTAAAATATAGTAATTTAGTTCTAAAAGTTAAAAAAAAATAAAGTTCTAGAAGTTTAAGAAAACTAATAATTTCATAGTAATGAATTATTAACAATACATGCAATCTTTAGTATTAATTGATTGTGTCACTAAATATCATAAAGAAGGTTGAATTTAAAATATTTTTAAAATTCTTGAGAATGCATGAAAATACATTATAAAGATATCAAATTTTTGTTCAATGAATGCACTGTATAAGATGGTGATATGGTAGGATATTTTGGGTGATATATATATATATATATATAATGGATAAATGCTTAAACTCAAACTATAGCATATTACCACCTTAATTAAATTTTGAATAATTTCTTTTGCAATTCCATCTCGAAAATGGAATAAAAAATCTTTTAAATCCAATTTGAATTAGTTTAATTAGAATAATTGTGCTCATAAGAATGAAAAATTGAAAAGCTATCCAAATCTAAAATCACTTTTCAGGTGAACTGAAATTTGTGTGAATGTCATAGGATTTCCCTCCTGAGTACTACAAGTTACGACTTATAGCAATTCCTCTATCTTGTCATTTTCTACAATTGTGCTTTGTGGAATTTATAGTGTTATTTGCGAGGGAAGCTTTCTAAATTGTCCAAAAGTTTCACATTTTTTGTGAGTCTGTTGACATGAGTTGCGGCTATGGCAATCTCTCTGTCCATTAATTCTCTCATCATTTTATGAAATTCTAACATTTGGAACTCTTTAAATTAAGGAAAAACGTGCAAAACTCTTTTGATTAATTGCCAATAAAAGAAAAGTTTTGTGTACATAGATACGTATCTCAGGATAATGTACCATCAAAATATCATTACCTTTTATGAACAATTACTTCCTGTCAATATAAACAAATAAACAAATTATAAGAGTAAGTTAACTAACAAAAATAGTAATAGATGAATAAAATTTGTTTTTTTTTTTTACATTAATATATTTTTATAACTATCAATCAAATGTTTTAAAAAGATGAAATGTGAAGGGAATCTTGTTCCAAGGGATTTTTCCTTTTTGTTTTTAATAACGCTGACAGTATAAAGAAAAAGAAATAAGATAAAAGAGGGTGGAGGAAGTTTCGCATTGATAGATGATTCCAAAATTGTACAAATTGAAAACTATTGCTCCATTACGGGGAAAGGATGGACCAAACACAAAACCTTTCACTTAAAAGGGGAAATTTATTTTGAACCCTTTAAAAAATATGTTGAAAATAGTTAATAATTTTCCAGAAGATGGAGTTCTCACACGGCCAAATGAGTTATTGGGATTCTTTATTTTGATTAGAAAAGAGAAAATTGATAAAAGTGGTTTTCTTATTACATAAAATGTGCGAGAGAGGTAGAGTTGCAAGGTTTAAGTCAAATGACATATTTACCTTATCAACTGTTAAATTGTAGATAAGATAACGAAAGTTAAATTTTGAAGATTCAATGTTAGTTTTAGATAAATGTGGATGACTGTTTCAATTTATTCTTTAGCGGGTTCAAAAGAAATATCCCCCGAAAAAAGGAACTAGGTAGCTCATTCCCACCTCGCCCAGCCCCACCACGTGACACCAAAAAAAATAATAATAACAATTGACATTATAAGTTTTGAGTTGAGTTAATTAAATATCTTACATTTAGAGAATTCTAACTAAAAATTATCTCTACTTCCAAAAGGAACGGCGGTTGGTGATTTAAAAATGTTAAAAATTACTTAACGTTACAATTAAGACTCGTGCTTGGTTCCTTTTTTTTATTATTATTTTTCTGAAATTTATCCCTTATTTTATTTGTCACCTGCCCCTTCATATAGCTGTTCTCCATCTCTCTCTCTCAGTATTGAAACTCTACAGAATCCACTAAAGCCAATTTAAGTAGAGAAGCAGGCTGTTAGATTCTCTTTCTTTCTTTGTTATGATTAATCAAATAATCATCTCATAATTCTCTTTTTAAATCGAACCCCATAAACTACTGTTAACAGAGACTTCTTTTCAAAACCTTCCCTTCTCTCTCTCTTTGAAATTTGATCTCTGCAGGCTAACTTCTTCTTTTTCATGGCTTCTTCTGATATATCATCAAACACTAACCAGGATGGTATGTACCTGTGCTGTATGCCGGTTGATTTCCTTTTATTTTTTTAAGAAAATTTTAATTTTTATCAGTGAATGTTTTGCTTATTACAGGAGTTGCGGATGGTGGAAAATATTTTCCAAGTGAACATAACGTTCTCCAGAAGCATGTTGCCTTCTTTGATAGGAACCATGATGGCCTGGTTTATCCCTGGGAAACCTTTCAAGGTTCTTCGAATTCATTTTATTTATAAGCTTTATTTTCGTTTTTATCTCCTATAAAAAAAA